>JAHKKF010491409.1:0-17895 GCA_019740295.1 Labeo calbasu
GAAAGAATTTATATTATCACTTTTATGCCTCAGTGAACGATATGTGTACATGGGAATAATGCGGTCTGCTTCAGTTTTCTTTTCAGATTAAGCAATTTATGTAACATGGCCACAACACTGAGCTAATTTAATAACATAAATGTTATTATGGTACATTAATAACACATGGGGAGTGTCTAGTCGTCTGGTCCCACTGGAGCTCTGTTCATTCAGCCCTTGAAGAAGTTCACACGGAGGTTCACTCGGGCTGTGACTGACAGGTCTCGAACCCTGAAACGCTTCCCCTTGATTACAGATTCAGCGGGGCCCAAAAGGAAGAGCACAGGGGTCTAAAGTGTCATCCTCCCATTAAGCTGGGCTTGTGTAACCATAATGCGCACAAAATAGCAGTGAGAACACACTCTCATGCATATGGAAATGAACGGCCATTCATTCATATATCAGCGATGCAGGGCCGACTCCATCTGAAACGCATTAGTATTCGACGAATTGCTACGCAGAAGTGAACTACAGCCGATCCGACTGCAGTTCTGTCATTTCCGCCGTTTGTTTTGTCACCGTTTAATGGTTGTTGAAGCATCAGCCCACCATCTGACATTGATTGTGGCTGTAAGATCAGTTATTCTGCAGCAAGACATAATACAGTAAATCTGTTAATCCTATTAACAATACTAAAGGGGTATTTTATGTAAAATTATTTACTTTTTGCCAAAACAAAACATGTTTGAATATCATTCTTCTTTTTGTTATTTTGTTGTTTTATGATTATTATTATTACGGCCTACACGAGATCTGTTCTATTTGCCTGCACCTTTGCAAGCTCATTAGTCAGGGTAGTATTTTGATTGAAGTCATTATTGCTTTTCTTTTGTAGCAGCACCGTAGAGATTAACACTGAACCGTGTTGTATGAGTAGACAAAGCCTCCACAGTCAGTGTAGTGGATTACTGTCAGTACGGAGGTATAGGGAGGACGAGGCGGCCCATAATTCCTATAGAAAGGTAGACAAACACACAGCCGCCAACCAACAACTTTTCCCGCGGAGGCCTTTTGTCTTCCTCCCGTTCCTTTCTACCCCAGTGCCCTGTCAAAACCCATAAGAGCGCTGACCCAACCAGAGCCAAAGTGTGAAACCGACACCGAATAAGACCGGGATCGTTGCTTCAAAGCAACGTTTTCAGTTAAAGCTTAGTTATTTTAGAGATTATTAATTAGACATGACAATTGCAAATTCAGCAATGCATTTAAATCAGTGCAAGCTGTACTGACAAATAGACAAATTTGTCACTCAATACAAATCAAATTGATTTTCTCCTAGTGGAAAAACACTAATTAGAATTAAATAAATACAGGAAATTTTCAATCTGGTGGATTATGTCATTGTTTTTTCATTGTGTGTGTGTTATTTTTTTAATTGTGATTATATCCTAACTTGATTATGAAGAGGAAATAATAATAATAATAATAATGATAATAATAATAATAATAATAATAATAATAAAATAATAATAATAATAATAATAATAATAATAATAATAATGATAATAATAATAATAATAATAATAATAATAATAATACTTATTATTATTATTATTATTATACATGTATTTTAATGTATTTTATAAAGTTGTTTGTTGTTGCTGTTGTTGTTGTGATAAATTTATGGAAGCACTGAATGCTCCCCGGCTATACATGCCATGGCAGTGTATTTTCTGAAGTAAAATCTTTATCAAATAGCCATTCTTTGCGTTTGAAAAAAGCCAGCCCATTACCTCACGACTGCTTTTGTTGGCCCTTTACAAGAGCGAACAAAAACTGTTATTCAGGAGAAGGCTTTAGATTTTTATTGTTGGTGGAGCTCACAGTGTTATTGTATTAAAAAGAGCCATCTGTGCCAGAAACAATGGCTTCAAATTATCTCTGAATACCCAGTGAAAAAATATAAAGCTTTCTCCTTTCTCATTATGTTTGGTGGGGGTTTTTGTAGACTTGCTATAAGTGACTTTTGTTGTTCTTGATGCATTCTTCTTCTTTTTCAATCGGCCCCTTTTCAGATGGTGTGGAGCTGTAGAGGGACTGAGGCGGGTGAGAGCAGCCGCGCAGCGAGCACTCTGAGCGGGCACACGTAGCGAGTGGACGCTGATGGATCATGAGAGCGGCCGCCGGAGAAGAGCGCGGCCGGGGAAGTGCGCCCGCTCGACGGGCGCGCATGTGAGGATCCGCCCGGGAGGCAGACGGAACTCTGGATGTGTCAGTCAAACTGAGTGTAAGTAACTCTGCTGTGATGCTCGGCGTCTGTGCGTTTCTGTCTGCTGGGACAGGATATTAATTAGAGATTTAAACAGCGTGTTACATGTTTGTTATTTTAAAATGTTGGTGGCTGACTTAATATACGTTTTCACGAAGCTGCATTTTTTTTTTTTAAGTGAAGCTTTACAAATGTTTGCGTTTTATATATATATTTATATATACGTGTATAGAAGATGTCTACTTGTTGACAGTTCGCGGCTGTTTGGAAAACTTTGGGGGGGAAAACAAACGTTTGTTTTTCAAGTGTTTTAAATTGCTTTCAATATTTGAAATGTATGTTATAATAAAGTACAATTAACACACAAAATGTGTTTGTTATCTGCAAAATTGTGCCATTGGATTTTTTAAAAAAGGAAATTCTTAAATTAATCCTAAAGATGATTGTGATAATCTGTCATGTCAGATTAATACCTTTCAAATGAGGTCAAACTTTTTATGTGGGGATGAACTGCAAAATTCAGTTTTTGTTTTTTATGTTTCAATTTGTTGATTTTGGTCGCCTTTGTTTCTGAAATATTTTAAGCACCGATATAAATTAGATGCCGTTATCATGTTGATAGATACATAAAGCAGTGTTATCCGTCATATTTTGATCTGCAGTCAGCGCGGCACCTAGTGGAGAAAACTTACTCTCTCGCCTTCTGTTTCTGTTTCTCGCTCTCCCCCTCTTATGCCTACTAATTTGTATCTCCTAATTTTAGAACTTAATGCTTGCATAATTTAAGCTCTCACTTTCAAACAGTGCTTTCTTGTAATTGTTATGTTTGTTTCTGTGTACATATGTATTTGTTAGCATGCACTGAATTTGTTGTGAGATTTTGAACGCAAACATAAAAACACTGACGCATTAAACATTTTTTGGTTGTTATTTTCGTTTATTCATTTGCTTTAATTTGGATATATGTTGTTGGGAGAAATTTTAAAAGACATGCAAACGATTTTTTGTACGAAAAATCAAATCGGCGTTCAGAGAGGAATCTTCCGGTTAATTTTACTTACACGTTGGCGTTTAAGTTTTCTATTTATTTCCTTTACATTCATTGTTTTTCACTTGTCATTCAGTTCATTATTTATAAAACATCAGTTGTCAAAATCAATCAAGTGATGTCACTAAAATGTATTTTTAGTTTAATGTTAAGAAACTTGCTTTTCACAAACTGCTAACTATTATTTAGAACTGCGACAATTAACAATTTAGCCAAAGCAGGAGCCGCTCTGGGATGTTAGAGATTCCCCGCTGTTCTACACATTTCCATAAGCAGATTAAGGCACTCAAATGCAGATAGAGAGAGAGCAGTTTAGAGTTGCATTAGAATGGCGCACGCTGCAGTGCCATCGTGTTCAAATTCGCACGTTGTTAGGCGATTAATAGAACTTTAAAATGACGTTGAAACTATTTGTTTATTTATTCAGACATCCATCCATCAGAAATATTTTTTTTTTAATATTGAAAATAATCAGTAGAGTTACATCTTATTTTGTGTTTGCTCTTTATAATTTATTTTGTATATGCTGACAATTTGCAACGCTTTTTTTTGTACAAATACGAAATTATAAAACGATCTAAAAGAACTGTGTAAATGTGGTGGGAAATATTAGCAGCAGACGTTGAGCTTTTCTTATATAAATTTCACCACAAGAGGACGCTGTTGAAACATAATAAGATCTGCTTTCGCGCATTGTAGAAAAAAGGAATGATCCGACGTGTTTTTTCTTCTGACATTAAGCCTGTTTGTATATTAGTTCCACTTCTTTCGTCTTGTCGTTTATTGTCAACTTCTGCAGAAGAATGATCAACTTTAAATCGCGACTCTTTGGGAACAGATCTGTTTGCCAAAAATGACACCGCTTGTTTTAGTTATTATAACACAGCCTATTTGTTTCCAACAATTGGATTTCATCAAATTGCATGATTAAAGGGCTGTTATTTTGAAGGAGGTTGCGCTGAATAAATCCTCTCACCCTGTCAGTCTTCATGTAGTGAATTCTAATAACACAAATCCTTAGATCTCAGATGGTCAGTGTAGTCAGCTTTTGTGGTGCTTTTGTTCAGAGTGATGTAATGACAAGAGCCGAAACAAAACTACCTATTTGTGATGATTGACGGGTCTCCATTTTCTAATTCACATTCAACTTGAGCCAGTTGAAGTGTACTTCATAAATAGAGAAGTCCTATCACACGTTCTGAAAGAAAGAAATTAAACACTTTTTTTTAAGAATAAGTTGTACGCACACGAGTAATTGTTTTTTAAATGTGTTAACATATGCTGTGTTACAAATAACAACAGCGAGTAATCACAAAATTAAACAATAACTTTAACAGAAAGAAATACATTTGTACATTTGTATTTAACACTTCCACAGGCCTAAACGTTTTAATCAGGAGTGTTTCAAGCAATACTCGAACAAAAGTTTGCAATACTATAAGACTTTACAGGATGATCTTTCATTAAAAATGTGTTTTCAAATTTTTGCTTCCAATGTTACTTAAAACTGTTCAGTTAGACGTTGACAAAAACAAAGCGACGAATCCGAAAACTTGATACAGCAAAAGCAAAGCTTTCAAATGTATTCCAATGTTTAGTTTAGCATCTAAAAAAATCACATGTCCTTGTAATATAGTTTGATTAGAAAGTCATTTGTATGAAATATTCTCACTTTAGTAAGTTCTTGCTCTGCTAACACACACACACACACACATACACACTGGCAGTGTTCATTGGTGGAGAAGTGCTGCCTGTGGCTCAGCGCTGCACTGCTGACCGCCCGTAACCCCGCCCCTTTATGCAAATCCAAGAGACACACAGTCTTGGCTGAGGGAGCAGACGCGCTCTGATTGGTCAGCGACAAACCCATTTATATTCGCTGACAGTCGCTCTATGAATGGTTGTCTATTAACTTGTTCAAAAAGTATCAGGAGTTGACAAGGGCTCTGGCGAGGAGGGAAACCGAGTTTGTGTTGATTCTTGAAGACTAAGAAAAGAAGTTTGTGGGCACAACAGGACCTAAGAGCGCTTACTTCCTCAGCAAAGTTACCAGAACTGGTAAGGTAACTTCGGCAGCCTCCACTTTGGACTTGTTTTTGTGTTTACTTCTGGTGGGGAAGACTTACACGAAATCGTTTTAAATGTACAACATGATGGAAACCGAGCTGAAGCCCCCGGCGCCTCAGCCGAACACGGGGGGCACGGGGAACACCAACTCTTCGGGAAACAACCAGAAAAACAGCCCGGACCGGGTCAAGAGACCCATGAACGCCTTCATGGTGTGGTCGCGGGGCCAGAGGCGGAAAATGGCACAGGAGAACCCCAAAATGCACAATTCGGAAATAAGCAAGCGACTCGGGGCCGAGTGGAAACTTCTGTCCGAGAGCGAGAAGCGGCCGTTCATCGATGAAGCCAAGCGCCTTCGGGCTCTCCACATGAAGGAACACCCGGATTACAAATACAGACCCCGTAGGAAAACCAAGACCCTCATGAAGAAGGACAAGTACACCCTGCCGGGCGGGCTCCTGGCGCCGGGCGGCAACGCCATGGGCGCCGGTGTGGGTGTCGGGGCCGGCTTGGGCGCTGGGGTCAACCAGAGGATGGACAGTTATGCCCACATGAACGGCTGGACCAACGGAGGCTACGGCATGATGCAGGAGCAGCTGGGTTACCCGCAGCACCCGGGACTGAACGCGCACAACACGGCGCAGATGCAGCCCATGCACCGCTATGACATGAGCGCGCTCCAGTACAACTCCATGACCAACTCGCAGACCTACATGAACGGATCGCCCACCTACAGCATGTCCTATTCGCAGCAGAGCACGCCGGGAATGACGCTGGGCTCCATGGGCTCGGTGGTCAAGTCCGAGTCCAGTTCGAGTCCGCCGGTGGTCACATCGTCCTCTCACTCCCGGGCCGGACAGTGTCAAACGGGGGACCTGCGGGACATGATCAGTATGTACCTGCCCGGGGCGGAAGTCCAGGATCAGAGTGCCCAGAGCAGACTGCACATGTCCCAACATTACCAGAGCGCACCTGTGCCGGGCACGACGATTAACGGCACGATTCCCTTATCGCATATGTAAATTAACTTTTCTACACTGCTGGACTCCTTTGGACTATTTTTGTACAGAACACTTTTGGGGAGGGAAAAGTTGTATAGAGCTCAAGGAAAGAACACAAACTTTTGCTTTCTATTTAAAATGGAACGGTAGGAACTCCACACAGTTTTTTCGTTCTGTTGTTCTTTTTTTTTTTTTTCCTTTTCTGTTCTGTTCTTTCTTTTGTTATAATTCCAGAAGGTGTATGAGATTTGGAAAGCTGAAACGGGGGAAAGTGAATCAAATGTTTTATTATTGCAATCGACTTTTGTACAGTATTTATCAAAGACACATAATAACAACCAGATGTAATGTTTGTAAACAGCAGGAAGTTACATTTTTATAAAAGGCAAAAAAAGATGGCACAACTGATGTTTACTTCAGTATATGCTTCAAAATTCTGCAAACGCTGAAATGAAAGAACGGGATAAATAGAGTTTCTCAATGAAGGGGCATAGTAATAAACCATTATTATATTATTATTATTATTAAGTTCTAAAGGAGAGAACAAACAGAGGCACTCTCGCAAGTTAAACCTTTTTTTATTTTATTTTATTTTATTCCTTTCGGTCTCCCACTCCTCATCTGTTTAGGTATATGAAGTTTGTGTTCTTTATTTTCTCATGGTTTGTAAATTTTCTGTACATTTTCTGTGATATTTTAAGTTTTTATTTTAAAAACTTTCATTTTTCGTAGTTGTAAAATGTGGCCTGTACGCAGTTGCCAACGCTCCATGTATATATTTTAACTAATAACATCATTATAACAGTTACAATCTGAGTTTTTTTCAATATGCAGTTTGAAATGAATAAATTTTTGAAATTTGGATATTTGAAATTGTTTCTGGTTTTGATTTTATTTGAACATTTGGGTTGCTATCCGAATCTGATGTTTGCTTTCATCTTTTTATCCTATTTATACATTCCAAATTAATTGTCATTTATACGGTTTAATATGCATTCACAATCTCTAACTCAAACATTTTTTAAAGCACATAAACTGTGCATTATTGCATGATTTTGTCTGAATAAGATGACACACAGACACATGGGTGCAGCTCTTCTAAAGTAAGTATACTGGGAATTGCATGTGCAGAATTATGACAGTGTGTTTACTGGTGTTTGATTCAAAACAAATGAGATGTTAGATGTTATTAAAATTTAGTAAGCATTAAGTTAACGCCGTTTCTATTTTTTAGTGGAAACGAGGACTGAGAGCGACACCACTGCGTTTAAGTTTCTTGCCTGTAAATCTCTGCTCTGCTTGGGGAGATAAAACGGCCCAAATGAAATGAAGACGCACGTCAAGGTAGTCACTTACTTCAACTTTATTTCTCATTAGCTACTTTTTGATATGAGTGCAAGAATTTATAATGCACATTCAGTTTTTTTTAATGCGCGGAGAACATTTTTCAAGTTATTTATTCCCTTTTTTTTAGATTTGTCATTTAAAAAAAAAAAATAGGGTTGCGTTTTTAATTCTCTGTAATAGTAACTAACATTGCTTATTATAAAATAATAGATAACATTTACCTCGTTATATTTTAGCCTGTAAATTCTAAAATATTTATTATATTATAGTTTATGATTTTTAAATATTGTATTCTAAAATATATTCTCAAATGTTAAATGCATTTTTTTTAAATAAAAAAACGCTTACAGTATGACACTGTCACTCGCTAGAAATTACCTTTGGCGTTCTGCAGAATGAGAAACAAATAGCAGTAAAATAATAAGCGTTTCTCCACTCACTTGTGCACTTCACAGGCCCACAGGCTTTGCGTTTACATTAACATTAATGTATTAAAATACTGGTTTAGTGTTTGACACAGTTAGAGCCGCAGGGTACAGAGAACATGCTGCTGCTGTTTTTCCGTGCTGTTTGTCAGCCAGTGTCGCTTACTTGAAATCAAGCTGAAGATAAGATTATAGAGGTGAAGTGTGTGGATGTAAGGAGTTTCGAATCTGGAGTGTGTTGGAATATTTTGCTGCTCTGTGGTGGTAGATTAGTGCTGTTTCTTGCCAAGGCGCTGAGGCATCTATTACAGCGGGTCTCGGGGGAGAAGGGCTCACATTAAGCGCTAAATGAATATTTGACGAGGGCTCATTCCGACAAACGTGTCCCTGCCGGACTCTCAAAGGGTCAGGGAGCACTGCTTGAATCCATTATTTATACAAGCAGAGGAATTGGTTGTAATGGCTGAATCTGTCTGATAAAGTGGGAATTTAAGTCTGGATGTGAGTGGACTGAACACGCATTTCGGAGCGCTCTTTAACAGATCAGTGTCTAAAGAAAGTGTTTGCTGAAATGCTCGTTGTGTTGAGGTTTGAGGTTCTTTACACCTGTACCTTCAAAAAAGAGTTATCGTGCAAACCAAAAAAAAAAAAAAAATAATAAGCTATTTAACGCCAGAAAGACTGAGCTATTGAAAAACGATAATCAGCCGCTATTTAGTCATTTTCCTTAGAGTGACAGCTGAAAAATAATAATTTACAAAAATGTATCACTGATTCTTAAAGCACTCATGCAAGGAATAACACAGTAAAAAAAATAAAAAAAAATAAAATAATAATAATACAAAATTGACGCGTTTAGAAAGAAAAAAAAACAAAACAAAACAAAACAGTGTTTAATGTTAAATGTAGCGGTGTTTGGGATTATGTTGATAAGAGATATATAGAATAAAACAAATGAATAATGACATCACCGAATTCTTCTGATTTGAAGCATTTTGAGTTCCTTTTGGGAACGCGAGGTGAATTCTGTTTAAAACAATTATAATAATAGCATGAAAAGAGTTGTTTATCTGTCATGTATGTGAATTGCCTGGTTATATTGCGAATCGACATAAAACCAACATATTGATTGGAATTAGAAAGTCGTAGAAGGTGTTTTTGCTGAATTGCACGTTTATTGTAATATGTGTGATGGCCTGACCCGCGGAAACTGATGTTGTAGAGCAGCAGATATCTGTGGAGCAACAGGTGGTAAGCGCTGGAGGACTTTACTCCAAACTCTCTTGTTTAACCCACCGGAGAGGAACCTTTCCACAGAAAGCTGAACAAAACGAGATCTTCAGCCTGTGCATATGGCTGAAATCTGACCTTGTCAGGATTTTATCTCAGATAACAGTAACATGGACTATTTTTTTAAATACTTAAATACTTACGGAGTGTTTTTAGATTTAGGCCTCAAAGAGCGCCAAATTAGCCCAGCCTTAACAAATGTAATTTATAATCGTTTGGCTCTGCAAAACAAGTCTTGACCATGCCAATTTCATTATAATATGAGCGCATATTAGTTGAATTGAGGATTCGAGCTAAGTGACCGTTTGAAACAGCCAAAGAATGAGCCTCAAATACTAAAATTACAACAACTGCTATTGCTAATAATTATAATAGACGTAATAATACAACAAATTAATAAATGTGATTATAGTATTGGTTTGCTGTTGTCTTTGTTGTTATTGTTAGTACAATATATCATAATTATTTATTGATCTTATTTAAATATAATCACTCAATCTTCATGATATTATTAGGCCTAGCGTTATAATGTTAGCAATAGCAAATCAGCGTTATTAATAGCATTTAAGCTTACTTTCATAATTTCAATTCTACAAAGAATATATATTGAACACATGAAGTATTTTAACTGTAAACATTTATGCGTAGGGTGTGTCTTTGTGTTTGTAATTTGCTGTCTGCTGGCGCTGATAGTAAATGGGTGGTGAAAGACGCAAACTATTTGGAGAAAGTAATAAGTTGTTTCTTGTGGCGGTTTTTGCGGGAGGGGGCCAGTGATGGAGGGGGACCGAGCATTGTGAGATGGGCTGAATTGAGAACTGTCAGAGATGTCTCTCATTGGGTGAATGATCCAGTGCAGGTGCAGGGAAACAGGGGGATGGGGGTCTCAATAAGACCACACACTGTCAGCCAGCACCACATCAGTCTCTCGCCTCGGCCGGCCCGAACCGAGCCTAACAAAACACCGCCGCGTTTTTTTTTTTTTTTTTTTTTTGGTTGTTGTTTCTGCCTACTTCGACTTTTAATGTGTGCAGTTTATTTTCTGGAATCCAGCAAGTGCGTTTATGTGACTGGCGTCAAAAGCAGGCGTTTTAATTTGACGTCATTGCTTGTTCTTGCTGATTTAATTAATTAGGTTAAAACAAGGCATGTTAGATATAACTACAGTAGTTCTGTAAATTTGCGCGTGCAAATATGTCTATTGTTGGGGAGTCGTTATGAAATCGAAGGGATTAAAATAAAACTCTTATTTAATATCACTGTACAAGTCTGTCATAATTCTACTCGAGATCCCGTTGAAGACTTTGGCACTCAGCTCCAGTTCAGCCCAATTCTGACAACTGCTTGTCATCATATTCACGCATGCCAGAGTCAGAGTCTTTGTTGTGCAAAGTTACTTTTTAGTAAGATCCTTCTTGTTTGCAAATGTAATGCTTGCTTTCTCTCAATAATACGCATGAAAGCACCCTCTTTATCCCATAACATACTGTACAAAGATACTATTTGAAGTGCACACGCCTTTTTATTGTTTGCATGCAATTATATGTTCATATATTTAATTGTTTTGTATTGTCTGATGCTTGTCTATACACCAGCTGCTTTGCTTTGCTACATTTATCAAACCTGCAAAATGATTTCGATGGCGTCTTAAACAAACTGTTTGTTTTGTTACAAATTTGAGTTGATTAATGGCAGGATGACCGTGGATAATTGGTCCTTTTTCTCGACATCAGTGTAAACCCATCATCTCTTTATTAATAAGTCTGTATTGGATCCGACAGATATGCAGATTAACGCAGGCCAAATCTTTAGAGTATGCAAATATATCATGTTTTTATTTAATCAGCGTGAACTTGCATGTGGACAGTTGTTCTGATTTGCCATGATCTTGGTCATCTATATGCAAGACAGATTGGACAATTCTGAGTTATAATTCACTGATTTATGCGCGATTTTTCTTTTCTAATCGCTGATAACGGATCGGACAATACAGATCAATCAATTCAAGTCAGTCTGCAACAAATGGCATCAGTCTATCGTGTGTTTCTGTCCTGTATCATTATGCGGAGCAACAAGTTTGACCATATGCAAAGCTGAGGTGCGAGCATTTCAACCCATGCGAGGAACAATCTCTGCTTTTATACAGCAGATCAGTCACAGCAATGCGGATCCAGTGCGCTTTTAATGCACCACTGAGTCTCATGGACTGCGATAGACGGGGGATGGGGGATTTTATACAGTGCACTCATTTTAAGATGGAGGAAAGTGTTTGTTCAAAATATATGGAAATAAAATAGCAGTTATCTACCAGTTTGCACTAATTTATGCGTGCCATATTAAAATCACACAGGCTATAAAATTCTAAATGGCGCTTTTCTTTCGTTCGGATTTAAAACATTTATGCAATTTAGAACTTTGTTGTTTTTGCTCGGAGCGGCAAAAGCGATAAATACACAACACGTTTAATTTTAAAAGAGGAATTGCTTTTGGTTAAAAGGTTTTGGAAAGATTTCCAAAGCTCATAAAAATTGTTTAGCGAGAATAAAGCGTGGCTTTAAAATTTTAGAACGCATTGCAGTCAGTTCTTAATGTAAACGATATGCGGATCGAGCTGCGACTTAAAGCGCCGCAAGGAAGTTGAAAGAAAACGCATCAACACTCTTCATTCTTCAAGTTTTTATTCAGTCCTCATCAAACACAATAACCTATTTAAAACATATTCGTTATGTTTCCAATTTTCTAGGAAATGCCATCAGGTGAATGTGTGTATCTATGACGCACTTTTTGCATGGATGGTCTTCAGCATGTGAAATCAGTTTTTTTTTTTTTTTTTTTTTTTTTTTTCTGGTTTCCCAGCATTAGGTTTGGGGGCTGTTAGGAGGCTGTCATTAGCTGACCCTCACAAACAGCAGAGCATTGTTCTCCTCATTCCGCCAATTTCAAGCTTCACTTGTACATAGCATATATGTTGATTAATGACACTAAAAGCAACTGGGTCATCCTACTTTAAAAAGATCATATTCATCGTCACTTACACTATTGAAATCTGGTATTTGTTGAGAAAGTTAGCACTGATTTAGACAGAATTTCTAAGAAGCTGAAGATATGGAGGATCTAAAGTGGATTGGTGAAATCATGGATTGCACAAGCAAAGGAAATGTTTTGGGAATATTCCCAGAGCTCATTTCTCTTCTCAGTTTTGGATCAACCAGACGTATGTGTGCTTTCAGAAGAAAGGGTTTGTCTGGACGTTGAATGGGCCCCTCAACCGGCCCATTATGTTTCTCTGGTCACCCCCGTGTCATCTGAATGGAACGCGTGGGCTTGTTGACAACTAATTTTCTCAAAATGTTCACATCTCTGTGGCTCTTCCTGCCCTAAAGGTATCTACATGCCGCGGACTCCCCAAGACTTTCACTTTTAATTCGAGCCGTTAAATCGAATAGGCGGGATATTCGATTCGAATTCGTAATTAGGCTTTTATCAAGAACACACTACTTAAGGATTCCATTGTTTGAACGTTAGGTCATTAAAACACAGAATTTAAACATTATATTTTAATCCTGATAAAGCTAGATATTTGATAACAACCCCGCCATGTACTTCCAAATCAAATTATCATTAAGAAGAAATCGAAAAGGGCATTTTGTTATAAGTGCATTCTTAATTTTCCCCTTTAATCGGTTGTTAGTTTTAATCTTAATATGCGTGACATATTACAATAAGCCACAGTCCTCAAATGTGTCTATATGATGCCAATACAGACTTAAAAAAAATCGACGCTTCGCATTTTAGGTCACCCCATGCCTATCTTGCATGAGTCTAATTAATTCTCAAGTGTGGTTAGTGGGTCTAAATCTTTGAATGGCCCCTGTGCTCTCGTCAGAGACCCTGCTGGAATATAAAGGATTTTTTTTTCTTTCATTCAGACTCAAAGAGCTACTCGAGCGTTCCCTGTAAGTGACGGAATGTAATGCTTTAAACAGGACACACGTTAGGAGCAAACAAAAGCACTGCGACCAAAGAACACTTCCAAATTACGCATATTATTTTTTAGAGCACGATTTCGTTCATTTCAAACGTCATCAAACGAATACACGTGATCAGAGCTGCCGGAAACACATACATGTAATAGAAAATGCATATTGGACGATGACAATTAAGGCTGAGAGTATAAAAGGGAAAATCTTGTTTTGCACATTGCTTAGAAAGGTTTAAAGGTTGTTCTAAAACAAATTAGATTTTAATGACTGTAAAAATGTCAGGTGGTGTAACCGTCAAGCAAAATAGGCTATCCTAAATACACGTGAGCTTTCACGACCTGATAATTATTTCCAAATGATATTTTAAAATATATTTTCCAACATATTAGGCTATGATTTTCTTGAATATCAAGTAATGCGTTTGATTTACACTGACATGAGCGATAACAAAATGGCCTCCCGAATATATCTTAAATCAAAATTGCTTCGCCATTTTTACATTTTTGATATAACACTTTGCTCGCTCTCTCTCTCTCTCTCTCTCTCTCTCTCTCTCTCTCTCTCTCTCTCTCTCTCTCTCTCTCTCTCTCTAGTTTTGGGACAGTTACACACCACCTTTCGATTTATGCGCCGCAAATATATCAAAAATAAATTGTCAATTAGAAACCATATTAAACAAGTGCAAATCTGTTTATCAAAAAATAAGCGTCACATCATAACTATATTATCTAAAAACAGAACATAATAGCAAGTAAAATTTAACGAGATTATTGACCCGTAACTTTCAATGTACGGTTCATATACTACGGCTTTCATATAATAAAAATCAGACCAGTAAGGTGGTGTGATCAAACGCGTGGTGTAAGTTAAAAGAGGGTGTTGTTGCTTATATGGAGAGTGATACGGGAGATGCTGAAGTGTGTGCTGCCCGGTCAGGGCATTTGATTGTAAATAAGAGAGTTCACACGCCGATCGAGTGACTAGAGGGAACAGGCAAACCATTTGAATCAGGTGCCTATCTCGCTATCGAGGAGATCAGAGCTCAGCCAAATGACATCTCCCTCTGAAAAGCCAATCTAGTCGCAGGATGAGATTTCACTGTCTTTGCGCTCAGCCCGCCCAATTAACATAAGAAACACAGCGAGTCCCATTAAAACATGCAACAGTTGGTGGGCAGTTATGGCATTATCTGCCAACAACCCAAGTGCTGGGTTCCCTCTGGGCAATTGTATCCCGACAAAGCCTGAATTATCACTTTATTTGCGATTGATTTATTGGTAGCGCTTTGCGTGTTGCACTCAGTCCATGTATATATAATTAATGACTTTATCAATAAGTACAACAATGCGTAATTACAAGGTTTTCCAAAAATAATTACTTTCGGTAGCTTGCTTATTAGTATAATTCACTACTTACTGTACATATCTGTAATTACACCAGCATGTTAACACTCTTTCCACTGTAAAAAGCGGTAACCTGCGGTTACGTCATAGTTATTTCTACTTGATTTAACCCATACAATTGAGTTGTATTAGTATAAATGAATGCATTTAGGCTGATTTAGCGATATTAAATATCATTTTTGACTTTCTGAATACTTAGATGTTGACATTTTTAGGTAACACTTTACTTAAAGCCTTTATGCATAATGCATCACAGAGGTATTTGTAGGTAATGTATTATAAGTGCTCATAAACAATTGTAACCAAAAGTAACATGCATTATACAATTTAAACATTTGTTTTTCTTTTTTTTAAGGCATTATACTTTCTAAAGGTGTAGCAATGAATAGGTAAGTATTATAATTTATTATAACTGTGGTTAAAATAGATGCATTGCAAGGCATATTACATGCATTAAAATACCATTATAATGCATTATATATAAAGATTTTAAGTAAAGTGTTACCAAAATATTTGTCAGTTTTGTGTGCACTTGCTTGTCATTCATTACTTATCTGTCTGATCTACGTATAAGACAAACCACAAACTGCAGGTAAATCTAGATAGCAGAGGTCTTTGTATTGATTTATGTGTCAGAGTCATTTATGTTCCATTTGTTTTCCTAACAGAAACCGAATATGACATGACACAGATTAGCAGCTTTTGAAATTGCACCTGCCAACACATTATGAAGTTCATTACTCAACGAATTAATGCATAATGACAGCTTGTGCTGTACAGTTTTACTATATCCTATCTCATCATCCATCTTACAGATAATGATTCCCTATTTGGTCAGCCAGATATGTGAAATGCCACGTCTACTCTAAAACGCATGATCGATAATTGTGTATTTTGTGTAGCTTCCTTTTAACATGGAATCAGTGCAACTGTAGATTAGATTAATTCATGGTCCATTTCACAAGACCCACGTACGGCTTAAGAGGCGAGACATTAATGAAGGCTTTGTCGCAGGGTTAATGAATGCCCATGCATGGGTTAAGATTCCACGAAACAGGAAATGTACAACTGATTTTCTTAATCTCATGTTCTCAATAAAAGTGCATGACCAAATAAAAATCCTCAAGCTGGGGAAAGAAATCAGTGTTGAAATAAAGCTCCTTGTGACAGCTGAAACATGATCTGAATGGCCTAATTTTGGTAAAGTGTTGAATACCAAAATTGGAGAGGTTAGGAAAAACCTGATTTGTGTTGTATTCCATCATTTGTGTCTTATGAATACAATGTTTTAAATCACTGATGTTTTTAGCCTCTTTTTCTCAACTTTTGTATCATGGCTCGGCAGATTATAGTAAAGTTTGCACCCCTTTTCAGCCTAAGCAGGATAAGCTTGGAGTGGCCTGTCACCGTGGAAACTGCCAGAACAATTCAGTTGAAGTTTGAAGAGGTCAGCTTGCAGGGTCAACAACCCCAGCCTCTGCCTGTGCCAACTTCTGTTGAGCCTGGGACTTTTTGGGGGAGCGCTAGCTCAACCTAACCCTGGGTGGTAGGCAATTCTAAGACTGATATAAATTTTTTGAGTCAGTTTGCGGCCTAGGCTCTCCAGGTGGCCTGTGAAATCGATTTTAACCCCGTGACCCTGTCTTGGAGAAGCACGGTTGACAACCTGGGTGAGAATGTAGCTGGGCCTGACAGATTTGCAGCTCTGAGAGTAAAGAAAGAGAGCCAGAGGGGGCGGGTGGAGAGAGCATCTCTTCAGCGATGGGCTGCGTTTTAGAAGTGGTCATTAAAACCTTATTAAAAGTTGGAGCGGTTCGGAGAAGAGCTGGTGAACATGTGTACGGGTGCACAAACTTCATCGGCTCAAAAACATTGTTGGGAAACGTCAGTGTCTGAGTCTGAAAAGCACAAGTGATTCAAATTACTCTTAGGTTGGTGTTTAGTTCTTGCTGTGAAATGTGGATGAGTTTTACAACAATTGCAAGGTTGCAAACTGCAGTACTTCAAGGATTATTCTGGGTTCAGTACAAGTTGAACAAAAAAATGACACAAAAATGAATTTCAACTGCCTCTTTTCTTTAAAAAAGCAAAAACCTGGGTTATAGTGAGGCATTTACAATGGAAGTTTAAATTACTCTCTGTTTCAGTAGTATAACCACATGATATACAATATGCACATTAACATGATTTTAGTGGGAAAAGTATCCTACTGACCTTTTATGTGTAACTTTATATCCAGTTTTACAACTTTGTTGCCTTGACAATGTAATGCCTAAAACCCTAAAATGACCGTAAAAGTTCAGTGAATGATTTTACAACCAAACATGTGCACAACTAGCTACAGAAACAAAGAACAAACAAACAAACAAATTTCACATTTTAGATTTTGCATTATAAGTGCTTTAATATGCACATTTTCTGTGTAACTTTATATCCAGTTTTACAACGCTGTTGCGGTGACAATGTAATGCCTAAAAAACTCAATTGACCATAAAAAATATTTTACAACCATTTTGATTTTAATGATTTTACAACCAAACTCCTGCACAAATTGTAACAGAATGAGTGAATGAATGAATAAATAAATAAGTTGATAGGTAGGTAGGTAAGTTTCACATTTCACGCAAGTGATTCACAATATGTGTGTTAAAATGATTTTAGGTTGAAAATAATTTACTAGCCTTTTCTTATATCCAGTTGTACAATTTTGTTGCCATTGTAACACCTAAAATCACAAATCAACAGTAAAATGATGAGAATGACTTTATATCCCAAATTATACATTTTAACAAAACAAAAAAAAAATGTATATATATATATAATTTGGGATATAAAGTCATTCTCATCATTTTACTATTGATTTGTAATTGAAAATACGTTTTAACAAATATATATATATATATATATATATATATATATATAAATTTAAAACATCACATTTTTGCTGCCTTTATTCATTTATTATTAATTCCAATTAAAATAGTGTTAATTGTTTTTGTGATAATTAATGTTATGTCGAATTACCTTAATTTGCATTGAATCCAGAATATTTATATACGTTAAAAAATAATGACTTAACGTAT
>JAHKKF010491410.1:0-12003 GCA_019740295.1 Labeo calbasu
CACCCAGAACAGCCAACAACCAACCAAAACAAAACAACAACCAGTCAACCAGAATAGCCAACTACCTAAAACAAACAACCACCCAAAAAACCTAACAACCAACCAGAACAGCCAAGAATCAACCAAAACAAAGTTACAACCACCCAAAACAACCTAACCACCACCCAGAACAGCCAAAAACCAGCCAAAATGAACTAAAAACAACCAACCAGAACAGCCAACAACCACCTAAAACAACCTAACAACCACCCAGAACAGCCAAGAACCATCCAAAACAAACTAAAACCCAACCAGGGGTGTGTTTCCCTAAAGCATTGTTAGCTAACTATTAGTCCCATTGAACTCTATTGGTAATGATGGAACTTGCGACCATGGTTGATTTTGGGAAACGCACCCCAGAACAGCCAACAGCCACCCAAAACATCCTAAAACCAACCAGAACAGCCAACAACCACCCAAAACCTAACCAGCCAAAAAAAATAGCCAAAATGAACTAATAACCACCTAAAAAAACCTAACAACCAACTAGAACAGCCAACATCTACCTAAAACAAACTAACAACTACCCAAAACAACCTAAAAACCAACCAGAACAAATAACAACAACCCAAAACAAACTTGTCAACCAACCAAAACAACCCAATAACCAACCAGAACGGCCGACAACCACCTAAAACAGCCCAAAACCAGCCAAAACGAACTATAACCACCCAAAACAACCTGACAACCAACCAGAACAGCCAAAAACCATCCAGAACAACCTAACAACCAACCAGAACCGCCAACAACCACCCAAAACAACCTAACAACCACCCAGAACAGCCAAAAACAGCCAAAACGAACTAATAACCACCCCAAACAACCTAACAACCAACCAAAACAGCCAACATCCACCTAAAACAAACTAACAACTACCCAAACCAACCTAAAAACCAACCAGAACATATAACAACAACCCAAAACAAACTTGTCAACCAACCAAAACAACCCAATAACCATCCAGAACGGCCTGCAATCACCTAACACCATTCTAACAACCACTTAGTACAAGCTAGTAACCAACTAGAACATGACACTAGCAACGACTATGAACAAACTATTAACCACCAGAACATCTTAGCAACCACCCACAACACCCAAATTACCGCACTGGAGATCATAACAGCCACTCATCCTGACGGCTATTTTTGCATGTCCAAAACACCATTAGCAAAATCTACTTTTAAATATAAATTTTATTCCTCTCATGAGAATGATACAGACAAAAAGACTGAACCAGATTCTCCTGGCTCTGGGGAGAACAGCAATTATGGATAATTATGAAATGGATAATTCCAGCTTTAAGACTTGATTGGATCAGTCGCATTCAAAGTGTCCGTAAAACAGCACGCCTACTAAAAACATGCACATCTGTAACGGCACATAAATGACATTTTACATTAATGTGCCAAATTGCTGCATTACCTGGCAACTATAAACCACCAACAATTACACTAATGAACCACAGTAGATGAAATGTTTACTGGGAATATTGCTACAAATTAATTTACCAATAAACTACTTTATTTATAGCAGATCTGTGCCAAACAACACTCCTGATTGGTAAGATCACTGCTACACATTGCATACGTTAAAATGCCAACAGGTTACATTATATACCTCAAAAATGTGTTAAAATCTGGCCTGCTAACACACTCATACAAATAAAACAAGCCCACAAGAGTCACGTCCCTCCCTACTCTATCAGATGGAGCTTTCAAAGTGCTATTTTTAGCATGTGGTGTGGTGAGCATTATCTCTGTTAACTAACGCCATGGGTTTTAAGTGCATTAGCATATGACACCGTAACACGCACTTGATGCAACTCTGACTCCTACACTGTTAGCTGAAAAGCAACAATGCAGGTACAATGACTATAATGATACCACTTATGTATAATAGCACAGCAAACCAAACCTGTATAAATCATAATCTGCAACTATACAAGCTACAGCTAGCCTTAGCGGTTCACTTAGCGGTTTGTCAGTTCCCTGCAGCAACACCTGAAAACAAAGAAACAGATTTTTGTCTGAACTGTTTCTTTAAATGTCATGTTGGAGACAGTGGCTCATTCCTCACACTGATCACGGCCACCCATCTCCGAGACGTATGCGGCGGCACGAACCGGCGTTTTAAGCTCATCCGCTATTCAATACCTCCTGGCATGGAGTAGATCAATGGAGAGATTGGGTTAATAGGAAATTGTGAGAGGGCATGATTAAGTTAGATCTTCCATTGCAATAGCAGAGCCCGAAACAGGAAGCTGGAGATCGGGTATCTCAATTAAATAGGATCTAATTAGCACAAAATGCTTTTACATATATAAATACGTCTGGAATTCATTATTTTCTCTGGTACAACGCAAGCAGACTATGATAATAAACTGCCACATGAGTATTCGACATCTGACTTTCACTCTAACTGTGTGTTGCGATATGATTGGTGAGTTGTTTCTCAAAGGCTTGAAGAAGAAACAGGGTTGTCTGGGTAGGACACCGAGTTTACGCACAATGGTGGCATAGAGACGCCTCCTGGAGGATGCTGCCCTGGGACGCTAGGAATAGAAACACAGAGGAGTTGTAGTAAGAGCCTCGCAAATCAACACACACACCACCATCTTCATGTTCAGAGGAGAGTTTAGATTTTGCGTTTATATTTGCAAATATATCCACTATAGTAAAACATGTAATTATAGTACCAAGCATAGTGCTATAATTTTTCTTTTGTACATGTATCGCACTATTCTTTCTAAAGTACATTTTTTGAAATGTAAATACTATAAAAAATATTATCATTTGGTACTGCAGTATACAGATAAATCACACTAAAGCAAAGTCAAGAAACTGTACATTAAATACATTTGTTTTAACATACAATTATGTATGATTAGTATTTTTATAAATTTTATTTACAAAAAAATGTATCACAAAAATCCTCATTTAATATATAATAATAATAATAATAATAATAATAATGTATTTAAAATTATTTATATGAATTTTATTTAAAATTTATATTAAATAATTTATAATTACAAAAAGTAATTTATAAAAATAAAAAAATCATATTAGTAGCAGCAGTAACATCAACATAATAATAATAACACGTAAAATTATTTTATATTAATTTTAGTCTGTATTAATATTATATAGTTTACTATTATAAAAAGTAATTTCTAAAAATAAAAAAATCATATTAGTAGCAGTAGTAACATCAACGTAATAATAATAACACATGTAAAATATTTTATGTTAATTTTAGTCTTTATTAATATTAAATTTACTATTATAAATGTATTATTACTATTATAAAAAGTAATTTATAAAAATATAAAAAACAGTAGTAGCAGCAGTAACAACAAAACAACAACAATAGTAATAATAACAACAACAATAATAATAATAAAAAAATTAATAATTATTATTATTAATTTTTTCAGAATTTTAAATTCATACCTTTATTGTGATTGAAAAAAATAATGTAAAAATATGTTTGTTTGTTTTTTAATCAAATAATTAAAAATTAAAAAAAAAAAAAAAAAAAAAAAAAAAAAGATGCATTATGGTAAAAAATTATTTTTCAAAATTTGGGGGGAAATGTGTCATTAAATAACAATAACAATGCAAAAATTCTTAATTTTCTTTGTGCAAAATTATTTATGAAATAATTATAACATTATTAAAACTACTGTAATATTTTAAAAATATTTTAAAAAAATTGTAGTAGTAGCAGCAGTAACAACATAATAATGATAATACATTTAAAAGTATTATTTTATATGAATATTAAATAAATTTATGATTAGTTTAATTTATAATTATAAAACTTAATTTTTAAAAATATAAAAAATAGTTGTAGTAGCAGCAGTAACAACAACTGCATAAAAAAATGAATCATTACAAAAAGTAATTTAGAAAAATATTTAAAAAAATGTAGTAGCAGCAGCAACAACATGATATACATACTATACATATACAATAATACATTCATAACATATTTTATATTAATTGAATTGTATTTTAATATTAGGTAATTTATAATTATAAAAAAAGTAAATTATATTTAAAAAAATTAGTAATAGCAGCAGTAACAACATTATGATAATAACAACAACTTTAATAATATTACATTTTTTATACAGTTAATTTTATTTGTTATTATTTTTATTTTATTTATTTGATTTTACTGAATTAATATTAATGTATAATTTTCAAAAGTAATTGAAAAAAATATACAACAGTAGTAGTAGTAGCAGTAACAACAACACAATAATAATAATAATAATAATAATAATAATTACTATTATATTACTATTACTATATTACTATAATAATTACTATTACTATTGTTATTATTATTATTCTTACTATTAATTATTATTTTTATTAATTTTTTTAGCTATTTGAAATTTATACTTTTATTGTGATTGTGAAAAAACTATCAGAGTACTTATTAGAGTGCTTTTACTGCAATACAGTAAAATTATGGTATTATTAAAATGGAATAAAAATAACAGGAAATACAAATAAAAAACACTGAAAATCACAAATAATTTTTAAAAAATCTAGATGAATTATAGTAAAAAAAAATTTTTCAAAATTTGGGGGAACCTGTACTTGACTGTCATTAAATAATGTTACAATGCAAACATTTTTTCTTTATGCTAAATTAATTTGTAATTCATGTTTTCAATTTGTATCATGTTTCACCACTTGACTCCATCACTGTAATATGGTATCACCACCAAAAAATAAGACTACCTCTCTAAACTGCTTCAGTTTGATGTAATTGGTTTTCAAAAGCCTCAGAACAGTATATAAACCCTTAAAATATTGCCCACTGTATAATAGAAATGGGTTGTGTAGTGATTCCTTATCTCATGTGTGTGTGTGGTTGGTGACACACAAGGCCATTGAGCATGTGTGATTACAGCTCAGTGCTCTCCAGAGTGTCCTCCATTAAAACAACACTGAGAGAATCAATGTTTACGAGCGTCATAAAGCATCGCTGGTGAAGCTGCTAGAGCACAGCATATTCATCAGAACCGCATTTTTAACGCTAATTCATGACCAGCTACAGTTATACTCAAATTCACCCTTGAAATAAAGAATAATAAATATTTTTCATTAATAAAAATATAACACTCTAGTAGCTGTAATGCAATAAAAATGTCTGTTTTTTATTCAAAAATTAGTTTGACTGCGTTAAAATGGTTTTAAAACCTTTTTAAATGTAGAAATATTTTTAAATGTTATTTAAAATTAATTTTAGGTTATATTAATATGACAGAATTTATCATCTCAAATAATTATAATTTATAAAAATAAGTAAAAATAGCATTTTGTATCATTATTAGACAGGGCTTATAAAAACGTAATGAAAAAAATATATTGCAGTGCCTGCACCGGCCACATAAATAGTTAATGTCTTTCAGTCTACGGTCTGTGATGAAGAGAGAAGTGCAGCCCAATCATGTGTGAACACATCCGCTCTCTCTGTGGGTTTTGGCTAGACGCTGACAGCTAAAGGGCAAAACTCAGAAAGAGAAATAGCACCTCACAGGAGCTGTCTGTCCTCCTCTCTTTCTGTCTGTCTGGCTTCTGTCATTTATTTTTAACCACTCTGCCTGTTTCTCTCTCATACTGTAACATGCAACAAGCACTATCTCTATTTCACTGTCTGAAATGTCTTACAGATAACAGGGCTGGTACAGATACCGTAAAATGAAATTCCAGGACTTTCAAGGACATTTCAAGCACTGCTTTTTTGTTTTTCAAGGACTTCAATCAGAGATCTCACTTATCGAACAATATCTTCTATTTCAAATTTTAAAAAAAGAGAAATACATAAATAAAAATATACTAATAAAAATGGCAAAAATAACGTAGATTAGACTAGAGCTAGACTTCAACATTATCCGATGGACAGGGTCGTAAAATTTCCATCATAATCTATTATTACCCGTCATTTTAATTTTCATATTCTAATTATAATAACACATTTAATTGCTTTTATTTTTGTTCACATTTTCGTTTTTAATCATGAACCTACAGGACGACAGCGCAGTGTTTAAAAACAAAACAAGACAAAAACAAAAACAAAATATGCTAGGGCTGGGTAAACAAAAATCACAATCGATCTCTTGGTCTGTGCTGTTTTCAGCTGATGAATGAATAGTACATAGTGCGTCTTCCTTCCAATAAATAGCAATAGGCTAGGCTTTGTGTTACTTTTGATATGAAACAAAGTCTCAGATTTCAAATTCTGTCATTTTTCTTAGGAAATTCAAGCAATAAATACCGTTTTAGTGCTCTTTAATGTGGCGTGATAGATCGCTGTAGCTTCTGCGTACTCGCCTGTGCCTAAACAAATGCATAGGAAAACATTCGTGATAGTTTAGTTTTTGTTCTGTATCCCGTGCTCTGCTGCCACACTGGAGCGCACTCGCCACCAACTGGACAGGAGTGGGAATTACAGCTACAATTTTACAATAGATAACCCTCAGCGTAATCTGTCAAAATGATGTACAGCCTTCAGATTTTTCCGTCACTGATAAAAAAAGTCAAAAGTCATTGACTGAGAATTTTCGGTTAATGCGACCTCTGGCATAGTATTACTACTAAGGTATTACAAAGTATAGTATAGTACACTTTTACTATAGTAAAACCATGGTTCATTTTGTATTTATAATTTTTCTTTGTTTTGCTTTTATAGCTGTATTGCTTTAATAGTTTGATGTCTTCTGTTGTTTAACAACAAAAAAAAAAAACAGAAAAAAAAATCGCTTCGAAATCCTGATCTGAAACAAATGATTTGCGAACACGCACCAAAGTTCCGATCTAATTCAAAGGATTCGCGATGCACGCTCTGAAGTTCCGATCTAAAGCGAAGATTCGCAAACCTGCTCCGAAGTTCCGATCTAAATCAAACGGTTCATGAGCCACGCTCTGAAGTTCCGATCTAAAGCGAAGATTCGCAAACCTGCTCCGAAGTTCCAATCTAAATCAAACGATTCACAATCCATGCACTGAAGTTCCAATCTAATGCAAAAGATTAGCAAACCCGCTCCGAAGTTCCGATCTAAGTCAAACGATTAACAATCCATGCTCTGAAGTTCCGATCTAATGCAAAAGATTCGCAAACCCGCTCCGAAGTTCCGATATAAATCATACGATTCACGAGCCATGCTCTGAAGTTCCAATCTAATGCAAAAGATTCGCAAACCCGCTCCGAAGTTCCGATCTAAATCAAACGAGTCACGATTCATGCTCTAAAGTTCTGATCTAAATCAAACGATTCACAATCCATGCTCTGAAGTTCCGATCTAAAGCGAAAGATTCGCAAACCCGCTCTGAAGTTCCGATCTAAATCAAACAATTCACAATCCATGCTCTGAAGTTCCGATCTAAAGCGAAAGATTCACAAACCCGCACTGAAGTTGCGACCTAAATCAAATGATTCAAGATTCACACTCTGAAGTTCCAATCTAAAGCAAAAGATTTGCAAACCCGCTCCAAAGTTCCGATCTAAATCAAACGAGTCACGATTCATGCTCTAAAGTTCTGATCTAAATCAAACGATTCACGAGCCACGCTCTGAAGTTCCGATCTAAAGCGAAAGATTCGCAAACCCGCTCTGAAGTTCCGATCTAAATCAAACGATTCACAATCCATGCTCTGAAGTTCCGATCTAATGCAAAAGATTCGCAAACCCGCTCCGAAGTTCCGTTATAAATCAAACGATTCACGAGCCATGCTCTGAAGTTCCGATCTAAAGCGAAAGATTCACAAACCCGCACTGAAGTTGCGATCTAAATCAAACGATTCAAGATTCACGCTCTGAAGTTCCAATCTAAAGCAAAAGATTTGCAAACCCGCTCCGAAGTTCCGATCTATATCAAATGATTCACGATGCACACTCCAAAGTCCAATCTGAATCAAATTATTCGAAATACATGATTTGAAGTGCCGACATGAATCAAATGAATCATGATACGTGATTTGAAGTGGCAATCTGAAACAAATGATTCACAATATGTGATCTGAAGTGCCGATCTGAAACAAATAATTCCCGATACTTGATTTGAAGTGCCAATCTGAAATGAATAATTTGCGATACATGATTTGAAGTGCCGATCTGAAACAAATGATTTGCGATACGTGATTTGAAGTGCTGATCTGAATCAACTGATTCAGTGATTAATATAAAATGATCAAAGTCACAAGTTTAAATCAATCAGGGCGGTTCTAGCGCAAGTGACTAAATTGATTTGGTTCATCTGTTCCTCTTTTCGCGTCTTTAGCCATGTTTACACAACACTGTCAGTACTACTACTTGCTTATCGCAGTTGTTTTCTGACATTAACTGAATTGCGTGAATTTTGTGTGAAAAGATGCGCTTATTGACAAAATTTAACAATCATTTCATAGATACATTGTCTTTCAATAATTCAAGCACTTTTTAAATACCTCTTCAGGAATATTGCAATTTTTAGGCCTTACATTTCAAAAAGTCAAATTCAAATTCAACAACGGTCAGCAGTGAAATAAAGTCATATCTTCTGTCTGATTATAATAAGATCACTTTCTGGTCAACTGTGAAGGGTAAAAATGTGAAAATGTATTCTGTAGACATCTCTTGAGTAAATGCTGTAAACACACAAATCACTGTGGCATGTTAACATAAAACAAGCTCCTTAGTATAATTTCACATTTATTTCAGCCCACCATCTAATTCTAACTATTCTGGATAATATCCTCTTAAATGGATAACTGATGTTCAAATGCCATTAAATTACACAGCCTAATGCTGAAGCAGAGCTCTAGTTTTCTGTCAGAGGTTAGACAGAAGAAATATGCTTTATTCATGCTGCTCTCTGAGCCCCTCACAGACTGTGTTTGATGAATTGTGCCTGAGGCACCTCCAGTCGCTCAATACCGACAGAGCCGCAGGTATCCTGCACCCTAACCAGGGCCCATGGCGGGGATGGCGAGCTGTGCTCAAATCGTTTGAATGTTTTGGCAGCCTGCTGTTTCCCCTCACTGTAGTGTGTGGTAGAGCTGGAGGTGAACTTACTGCTAAATGTCAAAAGCGAGGATGTGAATTGTTTTATGATTATATTATGTCTGGTGAGGCAGTCGCTAGTAGGAACCGTCTCGCAAGCCAGACTTTTGACTATCAGTGCCAAGTCTGGTACACACTGCAGCTTATTCTGACTAAGAAGCCACTTTGGAGGAGACCGTCTGACCGATATATACACAATAACAAACCACAACCAGCTTTTGCACTTGACGTACAGGGGTTTGTATCTGAAATCGATCATACCACAATTATAGTTTGCTGTGTAGCAAAGTGGTCCATTCATGTAATAGGGCAGCAACCTCTGCAAGAGCTTGGACAATAAACACTGAAGATGCTTTCAGAATGTCATTCCATTCAAAAAATAATTGCATAGCGGTTAGCAAATGAGACTGCACAGCTGGATTTTACCAGCTCTGGACACTTTGTGAACAACATTTATTAGATGCTCCATTAGTGGGTTGTTTGAGGCTGAGAATAGGTGTAGTTTAGTAAAATGTACTATGTGACAAGTGATTGGCTTAGCTGTGTCACATGACTAGCAGCACCCGTAATGTGCTGGCTATAATGTGCATCTTAATGTGCTGGGTAGGGTATTTAAAGGCATTGTTCACCCAAAACCCCCAAAAATCTGCCACATTTACTCACGTCATTCGTCTGGAACACAAAAGATAATATTTTGAAGTAGAACCAACAGATAAAGCTCTCATTGACTTGCACTGTATATTTTGTCCATACGGCATAAGTTCATTTTAAAGAATGCTGGTAACCTAACAGTTTTGGTTTTCATTGACTTCTAAAGTACGTTGCGCCATATGATTTTGTTGGCCACTCCATATCATTTTGTTAATTGCACCATTTCGCTTTGTTGGTCATACCACATGACAGTTGGTTGCACCATATGACACCCAGCAGTAGGTTGCACTACTTGACCCTCTGCACTATATGACTTATGATTTTCATGAAAGTATGATTTTTCATATTGCACTATATGACTTCAAAGGGTTACTTCAACCCAAAATGAAAATTTTGCTATTAATCACTTACCCCCATGTCGTTCCAGACCCGTAAAAGCTTCATTCGTCTTCGGAACCCAAATTAAGATATTTTTGATGCATTCTGAAAGCTCTATGACCCTCCCATAGACAGCAATGTAGATCGGTAAAATAATCCATTAGATATCAGGGGTTCAACAGTAATTTACAAAGCTACGAGAACACGTTTTTGTTTGCAAAGAAAACAAAAATAACAACTTTATTCAACAATTCGTCATCTCCGCGTCACCCTAGCACCATTTTGGAAAGTATTCACTGAATACAAACATGCTTCATTTGTGTTCCAAAGATGAAACTAAACTGTTACGGGTTTGGAACAACATGGGGGTTAGTGATTAATGACAATTATATGACTCATGACTTTAATGACATATTTGGACAAACAATATGACTTTGTTGGCCACTCCACATCATTTTGTTGGTTGCACCACTTGGCATAATTGGTCACATCATATCATTTTGTTGATTGCACCATTTCATTTTGTTGGTCATGCACATGATGTAGTTGGTTGCACCATATGACATCCAGTAGTCAGTTGCACTATATGACTTTCTGCACTATATGACTCATGACTTTTCAAACTGCACTATATGACTTTCATGACATATCTGGTTACACCATATGACTTTGTTGGCCACGCCACATAATTTTGGTAGTTGCACCACTTAACATATTTGGTTGCACTGTATCATTTTGTTGATCATTGTGTTGAGACACAAGAAGCTGATAGTATCCGAGAAGCTCTTTGGTTCGACCATCTGTAACACTGACTGTAACATCTGTCAAAAAAAAAAAAACCTTGCCTATTATATTGCCCCTTAAAATTTACTTAATTCTTTTTTTTTTTTTTGGGTGAACTGTCCCTTTAAGAGCAAGTCTGGGCATCCACAAAGGACACAGCCTCTTATTCAATGTCTTAGATATTTTAGGTAGTATCACAATCTGAGAACTGTGTTCGTTCTAGTAGTGTCTTTATGATGGCCCATAAGTCTCACTAAAGTTTGCAAGGTAACTTAAATCAGGATTTAGGCCACTGTGTTGCACTCAAATTGCTAAAAAGACACGTAAACGGTTGTGACAGGCTGAACTAATTCTGTGTTGACAATATGTAGCTGTTTTAAGGTTTCCCAGCTATTAAAACAAGAGAACATAAAGCTGCTACAGGAATAGCTTCACCATTAGTAGCTGCTTTCAGCACTATGTTTTTTTACAGTGTGTCAAACTGGCTTTGGCTCGATGTGCTCTCTGAACTGAAAGTGAACTCTTGGTTTTGTAGCACAGCCATTTAAAGCTCCCGGCTCCACGGACAGCTCTGGTCCTGTCTAAACTTGCCCATTTTTATTGTTTTATTGTTTCAGAATGTTGGTTGTACCACATGACATATTTGGTTTGGTTGGCCACTACACAACACAGTTGTTCACACCAAATGATTTGGTTGCACCATGTCATGCTGTTGATTGCACTTTTTGCTTCGTTAGTCGCACTACACGACAACTAGTCGCACCATATGACATCCAGTAGTTGGTCGCACCATTTGATTTTGTTGGTCAGATCACATTTTGATTTAAGCAAAAGTAAACACTCCATATTTTATAATACTGTAATAAAACAGCTTCATATGGAAGCCCTTTTCCGCCACTGAATAAAAAATAAAAAAGATAATTGTGACTTTTTCTCTCACAATTCTGACTTTTTTTTTTGCTTGCAATTCCAAGTTTACATCTTGTAGTTCTGACTTTTTTTCTTGGAATTAAGTGAAACGTGAAATTCTGACTTTTTTCTCAAATTGTTAAAGTAAGAAACTCACAATTCTGAGAGGGAAAAAAGTCA
>JAHKKF010491411.1:0-10561 GCA_019740295.1 Labeo calbasu
GGCTCTGTGTATTACTTGCTCTGTGTACTGAACGCACGTGATGGAGCTTTACTACTAATCAAAGTACCGGCTTCATTGACTAAACGCGCATCACGACATTGTGCGATTAATCGTGCAGCCCTAACAATAAGTACATTGTACCTAACATGAAACAATCTGAAATACACAATCAAATAAAGTATTATTAATGTTAATTTGCACAAAAAATGATTTAATAGCTATAAGCATATATTTGATGCAATGTTAAAACAATAAAATAATCTGACAGTGAATTGTGTAGAGAGTTCCACTTAGTCAGTACTACCCTGTACCCTTCAAAGTGCTCACATCAAGTGTTCTCTTTCTCAGTGAGCAGGGAATAACAATACTCACTTTTGAGTGGAATTTCTCCATAATGTTATTTGATTAAGAGCATTCCTCTGAAATCATCACATGACCTTGTGTGACATCTTGTGGCAACAAACAGCTTCGAAACAGCAAGTGCATTAAAGCATCCAATTATACACCAACATCCAAGTTCATTTCGTGAAATCTCAATTTTAAAGCAGAAACATGATCTGATGTCTTAAAACTCATAGTCTTGGAAGGAACCATAGACACGTGGCTTAATCTAAGCAGTTCTTGCACTTTTGCATCCATGCAAACCCTATCCAACCCCAGCTACTGAAACAAAGAGCAGAGACGAGATTTACATGAGGAGCCAAATGGAAAAAAGAAAGAAAACACTGGAAGGAGGCAACTAAAGGACAGGTACAGGAACTGCCAAAAGCTAGGACTGTGCTTTTGAAAATAATTCTATACCATTGACTGAGCAGAGACTCTTGTCATATAAAAATATACTGTAACTAACATCCGTGTGTATAGTTGAAATCTGATATTCCCCTCTCTCTTTTTGAATTAATAATCCTGTCATTAAAACCTAGAAAAAGATTCTGAAGTGAACAGAAATAAGCAGTAAAGGGTAATGCTACAATAGCTTGTGCCCACTTACCTGGTTTTCAGCACATCATGTAAGACTTGCAGGCTAACTTTACATCACTTAAATATTCATGAGCCAAACTGATGGTTTATCTTAAATCTCCTCACTTTCTGTTCCTAAACCCTGTCAGAAATGCTATGGAAGTAGAAAAAAAACCTATAATAAGTGCATTTAGAGAGTAGTTTCCATTCGCAAGTCCAGCATTCATCTGATACAGATGTGGTTTAGTCCACAAGCTCAGAGCTTTGTGTCCTTAGGGGCTGCTTCAGTTTGCAGATCTCTGGTTTATTCACCCCAGCTTCATGAGCAATAAATATACAGAAGGGGGTTTGGTTTGTTGTTGGGCTGAATGAAATACAGTAACCCTATGATGACTGGGCAAGTGGGCATAATTACAAAGAAGCACCCACGTTCCTCGTGGAGCTTGAGTGGAAAAGTTCCTCCAACCACACTACCAACTCAACTCCAGTGACTCTCAGTAAAACACAGAGGAACATTGAGGAGCGTTTTCCCACGACTACGGTACAGCTGTCATCCTCAGGGATGGGTGACTCGGGACACGACCGCAGTAAGCTCCTCGCACGAGGCAGATTCCAGCTGAGCTGTGGTGAGGATACAAGCGGAACGTCAAGGCAGAAAGAAACGGCTTCAAATCAGATCCAGATTTTCCTTCATTCCCTCTGCCTTCATCTCGAGGAGAAAAACAAATGTACTCGTGGTGAGGACGAGCTGGCCTCAGTCATCGTAGGAAAAAATGAAAATGAATCAACAAGAGAGTCCAACTCTCAGCTTAGTATTCCAGATGTGAGCGAGGGAGCATGGAAACACACAAACACAACACATTCTCTCGCTCGTGTACGAAACCACACACAAAAAATAGACCAAAAACCATCCAAAAGGGGGGCAAAATGGTTGACATTCAAAGTTTGACAATATTAAGCTTAAGTAACATTTTCCTCCCTGCATACCTCTGTTTTCCTCCCTGTTTGTCTCCGTTCTTCTTCGCTATTTGATTGCGATTACTCCCCAGAGAAAGAGAGCAGTGTCGTAGGCAGAAAGCTGGAGACAGCCTTCTACACAGGCAACGTAAACAGTACCAGGGCGATGTTTAGACTGAAGTTCAGGGCACAGTGGCTTTGCGATTAAACTGTCTGTGAGTAGGCTCTTTATAAACGTTCAAAACAAAATAAAGAAAGAATAAGAACGGGGAGAGATAATAAGCGGAAAAGAAGGGAGTTTTATCTCTTTTCAGTATCAAAGGGAGGTCCCTTGGCGAGCCTCTGTGTGTGGACACCACACACACCCGCATCTCTATCTAGACAGGGACCAAAATAGCAAAACAAATCTTAAGAGAGAAGTTTGTGGTTCTCATGGATAAATAAAAGCAAGCGACAGCACTATAAAGGTCAACACCGAGATCAGAGTTAAGTTGACTAAATAACATTCCTAAATTTTAAAGAGCATTTGTAGCAGGGTCGATGACAAATTGAAGTGTCCAAAATAAAGAAAACAAAGTTAGTCACATGTGCCACATTATTAGTTACACATGATATATTAGGCCTGCAACGATTCCAGGATTCTATTTAAGCATTTGATTAAAAAAAAAAAATTTCTCCATTGCATTTTGCCCGTGTGGAGTAATCAGCAAAATACTGGAAATGGCGGATTTCACATATTAAATTAATTTATTAAATTAATTTAAAAATCATAATAATGCAAAATGCTATTAAAAATGCACAAATGCTACGATTTAATTAAATAAATATATGCGATGCAGGTTAAATGTGTGTTTTAAAGGGGTCATCGGATGCCCATTTTCCACAAGTTGATATGATTCTTTAGGGTCACACTGAAAAGTCTATAATATATTTCAGTTAAAAATTCTCAATGGTTGTGTAAAACAACACCCTTATTACCTTGCCAAAATCTGCTCTACAAAAATCATCCTGTTCTGGTCGAGGTCGCTTTAAATGTTAATGAGCTCTGCTCACCCTGCCCCTCTCTTCTCTCTGTGGAGTGACGAGCCTGTTTACTTTAGCCTTTAGCATTTAGCCGCTAAACTTGCTAACTAGCATGTTATTATGAAAGGTGATCGCAAAGATTCATTAAAAAAAACCTTATACTCACTTCTGCTGCAGGTGAAGCTGGATCACGAATGATTTGCGCGAACATAGACAGATATATGTAGATCGGGAGGCGCATTCCATTCACAAACAAACTTCATCCACTGCATATTCAGTGGCTCAGATGCCTTGAGTAAATGATGACCACTATGTTCATTATTACATCCAGCAACACAATACCTCAATCGCTCAATCGGAGATATTCTTGTCTAACTTACATCCCTGCTCCGGCATCGAAACAATGGGGGTTGGACTGTGACAGCTGATCTGAGGTAAGACGCTCATGTCAATCAACTATCGTGGGAGCAGCATCTGAAAATGGCTCGATTTGAAAAAGGGGATATTATTTTTTTACAAATTAAAAACCACTGCATGGATTTTTATCATTATAGGGTAGATTTGAACATACACTGCCAACACACATTAATGTCCAAACAACATATAAAAGTGAACATAGCATCTGATGACCCCTTTAATTATTCACATGCATGTGACACGCTGACTTTACTAATCAACAACTGGCTCTTTCATTAAGAAGGCGGGGTTTCGCAGCCATAATGAGCGTTGCATCTTTTCCCATTCAAAACTATACGAGTGACAAGTCCTGGGTATTCTATAGTCTTTGGTACGTGCATCTCAGAGTGGCTCCGTTCATAGCCAATGCTGCTCCACAAACTGTTATCATTTACATGTGTGAAGTGTCTCAAACTCCATCTCTGCCTGTTGTTGTGAGTTTGTATTAATTATAATGTTCATCTGGGAACGCAACATGCCCTATTTCATCAGATTTGTAAGGTAAATCATTTTTAAACCTACACAAATACATGAGAATACACTATTAGCTTTCTAAACATGCTACCTGTTCATCACGATTTTAACATAAATGTTTAAACCCTCACTCTGAGTTTACACGTTTTGATGTCCACATATTCAAGAAATTACAGTGGCTATGTATGGGATCAAATTTCCATCCGAAAGAAATGGCCAAATTTTAAAGATTAAGTGGGTATTTTAATAAAATATTGTTTTCTCAATATTAAACAAGGATTAGATCACGCACTAAAGTGTAAAAACAGTCATCAGGCCGTTGGCGCCCTCTGCAGGTATTTGTTATAATGAGTAATGTACATTAGCTCTATTGTTTATAATACATTATGTATTTTAACAGTTTTGTTCAATATAACAATATGTGACCCTGGACCATAAGGGTCATAAGGGTTCATTTTGTTGAAATTAAGACTTATACACATTATGAAAGCTGAATAAATAAGTTTTCCATTGATGTATGGTTTGTTAGGATAGGACAATATTTAGCCAGGATACTATTAAAAACTTAAATCTGAGGATGCAAAAAAAAAAAATCAAAACATTGAGAAAATCGCCTTTAAAGTTGTCCAAATGAAGTTCTTAGTAATGCATATTATTACTCAAAAATTAGGTTTTGATATATTTATGGTAGGAAATTTACAAAATATCTTTGTGGCACATGATCTTTACTTAATATCCTAATGATTTTTGCCATAAAAGAAAAATCAATTATTTTGACTCATACAATGTTTGAGTTTTGATTGTTTTGATTTTTGGCTATTGTTAAAAATATACCCGTGCAACTTAAGATTACTTGCTTTTGATACTTTATTTGAACTAATTATTATTGCCTCATTGCTATTATATATATATTGTCAGTCATTTTAAAAGGCTATTGCTCACTTAGGTCTACAAAAAAATTATTATAATTATCCGATTACTTATAATAATCATCAGAATAACCGACAGATTACTCGATTACCAAAATAATCATTAGCGACAGCCCTAATATATATAAATCCACTAAATGCAAATAGCCTGCCTTGTTGGCTAAGGCTATTTACACTAACTCCACCCATCAACATGCTGTTAGACAAAATTGCAAAAGACACCAGTTAAACAGCAGATCCAGGTAAAAAAGTGCATAAAAGTTTACATGAGTAAACAAGTTTAGCAAAATGTGTAACGTTTTGACACGATCAATCTGAGTTTGAATCCGCCTTTGGCCAAACTCGTTCTTCTCCCTTTTCACATCACATATTACATTGATAAGACATTTATTTTCAATAAAAATTAAGGGAAAAAAATCTAAAAGTGGAAAATAACGTGGCAAATCAGAATATTAGAATGATTTCTGAAGGATCACATGATTGGAGTAATGCTGTTAAAAATTCAGCACTGAAATCACAACAATAAATTACATTTTAAAATATATTAAAATAGAAAAGACTTATTTTAAATAGCAACAATTTTTATATTTTACTGTTTTTGCTTGGTGAGCAGAAGAGACTTCTTTAAAAAAAACATTAAAAATCTTACTGTTCAGAAACTTTAGACTGGTAGTATATGAACTGGATTTGTACATAATTTGCAATAAATAAACAGATTTAGGAAAAACAACAGTACATAACAAATTAGACCAGACGTAACAGCTTTCAAATGATAAGTTGCATAAAGTGCATGACACATGGCATCCTGGCAGTGTGCAAATCAGTCTCCTGCTCAACAGATGGTACTGTCTAACATAAATCATCTTATTTGAGTCAGCACAGGTTGTCTGAGACCACATACAACAGGCAGACTGAGGTGCAGGGATGCTGGTGCTCAGCCAATGCCACTGTTTCTGGCACGATCACTACATATGGGAGCGATCACAGGCCGTATTCCCACTGATCCCACAGCACTGTTATGGCACTGAGATCCTTAAGCGCTATTAAAGCAGCCGTTTATCTCCAAGAGAGACTGAAAAACACAAAAGTATGCGTGTGACTGAGTGCCACGTTGTGCTTGGGGAAAAACAGATTGAAAATGTGAAAGAAGAGACTGAAAAGAAAAAAACAGCAAGAATCCAGTTGAGGATGTGTGCTGGAAATGTTTAAGACTTCTCCAGTGGGAGCATTTCGCCAAAGACTGATGGAATATGTCCTACCGAACAGGTCTGACAAACAAAGTCATGATTGCCTTTCCATTTACTGCACGAGGCCTGGATGGCTATTTCCACTACAGTTGTTTTTTTTTTCCACTCTCAGCAAAAGTTTACATTTGATGCCTCATACTTGTGAGCTCTACATTCCAGTCCATCCAGCTCCAAGTCCCTATAGCACGCTAGATACCTAACAGCAGTGAGTATTTAGTAACATATGATGTTCTTCCACACAGTCCTATAGATCTTTATTAAAGACTATTAAAGTGCCCCTATTATGCCATTTTTAAGGTTCCTAATATTGTTTTGGGAGTCTCCTACAACAGGTTTACATGCATGTAAGGTAAAACAACACTTTTGTTTTTAAAATATGCATTTAATATCATCTCACTTTGCAGTGACTCTCAAACAATTAATTTGAAGCAGTTCAAAAATTCAGTCTCTCTAAACCCCTCCTTTCTGTGAACTCACTCTGCTCTGATTGGTCACACGGCCCAGTATGTTGTGCTTGGTCCACCGTGTACAGCACGTGTCAGAAACAACACGGCCATTGTCATAGTACCGTATTTTGAACATTATATAGAAAATATAAACATCTATTATTTATTATACATACCAGTTGGTCCAGATAATCTGGGTACTGAGCCATCTTTCAAGAGCACGTGTGTTGTGAATTCCACGTTGAACTCGCCAACATGGAACATAGGCTGGCATTATGCAAATATGTTATCCCGTGACTTGTAGCCAACATGGAAGTGGGATTCGAATTACTACTGCCTTGTTTAGGCTGTTCGGTCAATTCTTTATTTTGGAAGACAATAACCACTTTGCAGATGGTTTACATTCACATTATTTGATGGTTTATATTCACAATTATTTTTCTGTCGATCATTCTGACGATTAATCGAGAGATCAGATAATTATACTTTCTGTGGTAATAAAAATAGACCTAAGTGAACAATAGTCTTTAAAATTACTTAAAATAGATATATAATTGCAATGAGGTAATAATAATTAGTTTAAAATAAAGTATCAAAAGCAAGTAATCATACGGTTTTATTGAAAAATACATAATGCATTATAAGGGTGCCGACGGCACGACGATTGTTTTTACACTTTACTGCACAATCTAATCCTTGTTTAATATTGACTAGACAACATTTAATTAAAATAACAACTTTAATATTTGGCCATTTCTTTATGAGAGAAATGTTACAGCCACAATTTCTTAAATATGTGGACATCAGTTAGCATATTGTAAAAGACACTGATTTAGTCCCCTGTGTTTGATTAGGTTTATAAATTATTTACCTTACAAAACTAATAAAATGGCACACATTGCATTCCCAGATGAACGTTACAATAAATCAAAACTCACAGCAATACGCAGAGATGGAGCTTGAGTTTGTGTGAAGCAGCATTTACTGTGAACGAGTTGCTCTGACACGCACATAGTAACCTACACGTATGCAAATAATTAAAGTGCAAATATTAAACCTGCATCACATACATCTATTTAATTTAATCATAGCGTTTGTGAATTTACAATAGCATTATGCTTTCTTATGATTTTAAATGGGCTTAATACATTGCGCAGCCTTGGAAAATGGTCTAATAATGCATTTCATGGATTCTCATCTGTGGAATGCACCACTTCCGGTATTTTGCCGGTTACCAGATTATTTTTTTTAAATTGAGTACTCGAAATGAATTGAGGAATCGTGACAGCCCTAATTCACATACAGCTACATTACACACTGCATGAAAGGCATAATAGGGGCACTTTAATACAGTTTCAACTTGTCATCCAAATATAATTCCTTACATTTAAAGACTTGAAGAAAGAAAACCACAAGATGAATCTGACTTTCAGTCTCCATGGCCTGCTGAAAAAGCCTCTGCAAAGACTTTTGGAGGTGTCATTCAGATTTGGCTCCATTCTGGTGTGGAACATCCACTTTTTATGATCCAATAAATTCCTGATGCATAAAACAATTTCTGCCCTTCACTTTTTTCACATTTAATATTCCATTTCATTCTAAAATGGATTATTACAGACATAAAACAGATTCCCATGAAAGTTACCAGTTAGATCCAATCAAATCAACTCTACCCTGAATACCTGAGTGATTATCAAAAGTCTTGAAAAGGAAATTGGCGTTCAGGAAAGAACGGAGAAAGCTGATCTAGCAGAGTGATTTTAATGGTTCTCATCAAGGGCGTAAAACTCAAATCTGGGCATGGACCAAGTGTACAACCTTCTATCACTGGCATCAATTGTGGTTACGCATATTTCATGACAAAACACACAAACAAATCACCTACTAGTCAGAGGCAGCTGGTGTTAGCAGACAAGACTGTCTTATTCTAGATGCCATACAGCTGCTCAGAGAATTCAGGAATGGAAAGGATTTGTTCATCAAAACACTAAAATAACAGCCAGAGTGAAAATGTCACTGGAAAAACACTGTAGGAAGACAGATGAGGTAAATAAAACTGGCCACGGCTCTGGGCGGCACTGAAGTCACACTCCTGTTACGTAACCGTGCGGTCTAATTGCTGTGTACTACCAGGCCTGTTCAATTGCTGTGTAATGTACCAGCCCTGTGTAAAAACAGCAGCACGTCTACATGACCTTTCAAAGCTAAAGTCAGAACATGAAGACTGTCTCACACCCGCACAGGGTTACACCCATCACACATCTGTCACTGGACCACACTTTTCCATTAAATGTTTCCATCTAACAGACAGAAGTACACTGAACACCCTCAAGTAAATTTTGGAAAACAGTTCAAAGGGTTGTGTGATTATTCATGGATACTATATTTGGATAGAGAATATTTTTATATAAGTTTTGTGACTTAAAGTCCATGTGTGCTAGCTCTTAGGTCATCTATATGCTAGTGTACACCTTAAAGTTGAAATTAGCATATATGCCCACCTAAAAGGTAGCAACAATGTCTATTTTAGGAAAACAGACCAAAAACACTGATGACACATCCTGCACTAACAGACTGCACTAATTTTCATCCAATCAAATGCCTCCCACTAACACCAGTTGCTTTGACTAAATACATTACTGTTCATCATAACGGTGACAAGGCTAGTCATTTATTCCTAAAATAACATAAAATAAAATAAAATAAAATAAAGGCAATTAATATGCTCTTTCCAAACATCCTGTTTCAACTGGAAATACACCAAAACAGGAAGGAAAATTGCTTAACAAGTCACTTTCATGGGTTTCTCATGAATGCGTACACAAGCTCAGTATTTGTGAACAAAATTAAGCGCCAAATCAGCCTAACTCTTTAATCATACATTAATTCAGTATGTTAATCAGGATTAAGTATGAAAACATATCCTCTTTGATGATGTGGAGAGTTTTCTTTCCCAAGGAATGCACTGGATTAAATGTTTATAAAATCAGAGTCAAATAATATCTCAGTGGCACCACAAAGTCTCCATTGCTTATTACCTCCAGAACTCAGACATCCAATCACAAAGCAACATTTATCGCTCAACAGACAAGCTTGTAGTGACAAAACAGATAGTGGAGTTAACCAGGAAGAAAGTGCACAAAATTAATCAACCAATTTGTCATACAATGCATGTTAAAATGTCTTCACGCAAAGTGCAAAAGTTGCTGTACAATGTCCCCGCTTTCACAATGCAGGCATAAAGAAAACCATGTGTCAATTAATTTGGTCCAGGACTTTGACTCTTAACAAGTTGCAGGTTTAAATTTGCTGCAGACTTGCACTATTTGCTACACATAAAAGCAAGAATTTCAGTGCTCCTTTCCTGGAGTGAAGAACACTAAATCCTCCATGCAGTTCCCTTCTCATTATTGCGAAACTATCGTCAGTGTTTCCCAACTTGATGCCACTGCAGATTTCCAGTCTGTACTAAAATAACCTCATGAGTTAATAGCAGGAGACGTGTCTTTATTTAGTCAGATCTGCCATGCTTCTGTTGTCATTTCCACATCCCTAACCAGGATAAACAAAGCGCCATCCAAAACTCTCCCTGGTCAAACGCCTCTAGAAGCTCAATGGAGATGATGGTCCAACCTCATGAAGTAACAAACGCACACGCAAATTATTTAACATCTCCTTACGCAACCAACAGAAGCCAAGCTTGTATTTGACGTTAGGCTATAATTTGGTTTAAAAGACAACATTTAACAGGTGATAAATGTCTATCAAGTTGGTTTGTTTGGGTCTGAGCTCGTACAAGTGATTCACTTGCCAGGAAAAGATGAAAACAACAAATAGAGGATGATCCTTTCAAACAGAAGCAACAGAGAGATGAAAAGAGATCTTCCTGTGTGTCCATAAGCAGGATGCAGGTCATTCATCACTGGTGTGTGTATACGTATGTGTGTGCGTGTGTGTGTGTGTGTGTGTGTGTGTGTGTGTGTGTGTGTGTGAAGGAGGGCAATACTGTTGATTTGTAGATTGCCACAATAGTCTACCAAGAGCAATATTACTTCACCATAAAAATCAA
>JAHKKF010491415.1:0-11826 GCA_019740295.1 Labeo calbasu
TAATATTATTAGTAAATATGAATAAATGTATATTTAATTTATTTATTAAATGAGTTGCTAAGTTTTCAGACATTTCTTTCAACCCTAAAACGCAGCGCAATGCATAATTCAAAATACAGGTAAACAATCAATATTGAAAACTCCTTCATATTAGCACAGCACACAGCGGCGTATTTTTACGAGCATTTCTTCATAGATGTATGTACGACTGCACGTCGTTGTGTGCTTAAAGGCTTTTTAAACTTTTCTGTTAGTCATACATTTCTTTCATCTATTCATGACTTTGAATAAGTGTTCAAAATGCAGCAGAGACAATATGAAACATTCATTACAGCCGTTCAGAATTTGAGCTGAGGGCTAAAGAGGATTGAAATAGATGAGCTAGACCATATTTAGTTGCTTTTAGTTGTTTGCACAAGCGCCCTGTTTGTTTCCCTCAAAATAACACAGCGGAGAGCGTTTACAGCCCACCGTCTGATGGGTTCATTACGGACGAGGCAGCTTGGAAATTGCCCGTCATTAAAATTCACAACTTTGTAACTTACGAGGATGAAACAGAATCGCAGGCTTTTGATATTTTGCTGGTGCTGGAGATGGAGTGAGGATGAGAGACTACTTGGTGAGCGAAGATAAATAAATCAGGTTCGAGTAAATAAAAAATGACGCCGTTTCTCGCACAAAATATAACTTTGCTGGAACCGCAAAGCGTTAGGTGTAAGAAGTGGCTTGTGTTCATTAAAACCCAACAGATTACGGCTGAGATCTGCGGCACGATCGCTGTTTATGTTTTGATGCTTGATGGAGCGGTTTCCTGTGAAAACAAAAATGTTTTCCGGATTTTGGGAAAATAAATATAGACATTCGGGTCGATTTTACCCAGCGGTTTCCCATCAGTCCGGAGTACATTAGACTGAACTTTAATAGCGATTTCAGCCTAATGAGGCGAATAAGAAACCCGCCCCGTTGTTTGATGAATTTGGGACAAGTCTCGGCATGATCCGAGTGCCAAGACTGTTTAACAAAAAGGTTAATGAGAGGTTAACAAGAAAAAGAACAGAGTAATTGGGAGAACCTTCATTCATTATGCAAATGTGATTTTAGGCTAAAAAATCCCGCTGAGGCCGATATGCTAATGAGCTGATGAATATCTTTCGGGGTGGAACTACGTTCACTTTTGATGTGAGACCAGAGGAGACTGTAATGAAGTGTTCAGACTGTACTGGACGTGCACTGGACAAACTGACTAAAACTTGAACTAAAATGACATGAACATGAAAACAGAAAACATCGTAATATTCTAAGTTATACTAAAATAACAATTTCTTTCTTCACAAAAACATGTTTTTTTGGACCTGGGTGTTCTTCAAAATGCCTTCTGAAGAAAGAAATGCAATACCGAACCAACTTGAGGTTGAGTAAATGATGACAGGATTTCACTTTTCTGACTTGCTGCACTTCTAGTGCTCGCTGGGTTTGTAATAGTTCTGGTGTAGCTGTGCATGTAGTCGGTTTTTACTTCATGTTTCACCATCTGAAAGTCTTAGAAGACCAAAGTAGCGTCTTGCTCGTCTGAAGTTCAGAGAGCAGTCCGGCATGAAACACTCGCAGACACGCTCAACTTTTGTTGTGAGTTGCAGTTTTATAAAAGCCGTTTCATGCTTCTCATGTGTATTTCTCAGGATCGGTGGTGAGAGAAACTTACTTTGCACGGTTAGTCGGGTTTTCTACTGCAACAGAATTGCAGTAGAATGTACTTCACAAAGTAATAATAATCATGAAAATGTAATTGTTAGAACTTTTTTCTTTCAGGAATATCAAAAAAAAAAATTCCTCAATGTTTTAATTTGAACAGTAAGCCTCTGTTTTGCAGCATTTTGTTTGCCAAAAATTAAAAAAAAAAAAAAAAAGTTACATTTTTAATTTATTATATTTTAAAAGATTAGATTGTTAGTTTTATGCCTTCATCAGATAATAAATTTGCACTAAATCATGAATCCAGAACAATTTAAACATACATAAATAAACAGAGTTTGATAATTTCAATTTGTTTAAAAATGCTTTTTAATTATTACATTTTAATGAAACCACTAAAATTAAAACTAGGGGAAAATAAAACAGAATTTGGATGAAAAATTAAATTTTTAATAAACTTTAATACACAAGTTGTTGTTAGATTTTATGTTTCATGATTTAAATTAATTGCACATGATTTTTAGACATTAAAAACATTAACCAATTTCATAGGGCTCTAAAATTTAAATTTTTGATTAACTTTAAATAAATTGATGTTAATTTATACAAGTTGCATTATTTCAATTAATTAGACATGCTTTTTGATTGCCAAAATTTAAATTAACCATTAAAACAGAAGAAAAAATGAGGGGGGGAAAAAAATAAATAAAACAGATTTCATATCCTAAAACTGTCATTTTTGATAAACTTTAAATAAATGTTGTTAAACTGTAATAGATTACTAAAATTTAGTTTAACACTTAAAACAGAATCAAGAAAAATGCAAATGAAAAATAAATAAATAAAGCAGCAAAAAATACATAAATAAATAAATAAATAAAACTAATTTCATAGGGCTCTAAAATTTACTTTAAATATACTGATATTCATTTGCAAGTTGTATTATTTAAATTAATTAGAAATGCTTTTTGATTACCAAAATGTAACACTTAAAACAGAACTGAGAAATAAATAAATAAATAAATCTAGCAGGATGAGAAAAAAAACGGAATTTGGGAAAAAATAAAAGCTGTTTCATTGGGCTCGAAAAATTCAATTTTTCAATAAATTGTTGTTAAATTGTACAAGTTGCATGATTTTAATGAATTAGACATGCTTTTTGATTACTATTTAATTTAAATATTAAAATGGAAAATAAATTTGGAAAATAAATAAATCATATGGCTCTAAATACGAAATGAAAGTTGATAACGTTGAAAATAAAGTCATGCGCCTTTCAGAGCAAACCGCAGGTGTAAAAACGCTCAACCTTTGGATTCTGTCTGCGTGCAGAAAAAAGTGCAATAGCAATTGATTAGATGCGTGCACAGGTGTTTTTATTTCAACAAATGAATGCGGTGTTCCTTTGTGTTGAGTTGATCTGAACGAGAGCGCTGGGAGCTGCTGAACCCAGATGGTTGCGGTCCGATGTGATTTTTGATTAGGAGGGGTTGCCAGCGCCGGTATCAGGGGAAGTCAATCTGGTTTGACCTGGATTACTTCTGCCAGGAAGCACATCTCATGAAAGATGCAACGTCTCTGCTTTCCTCTGCCGCTCAACCTTCCCGCTCTTCCCCACTTTTGGGAGGGTCAGAGCCTTTGAAGGTCCTTGTTTTTATCGTGGCCTTCCAACACGGAGTCTTTCAGAGCTGCTTTTTCCTGCTGTCGGGCTTTTAGACCCCCATAGACACTTGAAGTCATGTCAGAATGATTGCGTTTAAGAGATGAGTGCACTTGAATGTTGCAGTTTCCATTGGGGAGACCTTTTTCTTTAGAGCTGGTCATTTGCCAAGTAGGTGTAGGCGTGTCTCATGTCCTAAAATGGTAGAAAAATACATTGTGGTTGTTGAATGTGTGTGTTTGTGTTCTCAGTATTTGACTGTAGAGCATGTGTTGGTTGTCATGCATTTTTGATGCATGATGTACAGCGTTGTTCCTTCCAGAATGTTCCCTTCTGGCAGCATAAAAAGTCTATGTTTTATGTCAATATTGAACAATTTCAATTGATTGATTGAACAATAATAAACTTTTCCAGAAACAAAATATTAAACTGTTCTAAAAAGGTATTAAAATGTAGTTTTCAAAATGTAGAGACATGAAGAAAAAAATGTAAATTTTAAAATATATAATTTTTAATTTAATTAACTTATTTGATTTTGTTGTTTTAATCACTGAATATTTTAAAAATAACAAACTTTATTTAACTATAACTTACCTTTTAACTTAACTTTTTTGAGTTAACTGTTTTTTAATTTGTTTATTGAGATTTTTTTCTCTTTTTTTAACATTTATATTTGTGTGTGTGTGTGTGTGTGTGTGTGTGTATATATATATATATATGAATGAATTTATGTTAATTTGTTAATTTTGCTTGTAATGTATATATTTTGCTTTGCATTGATCTAAATTGATCCTAATCTCATTCATTTTTATTTAGATTTTTTATATACGTTTTTTATATTTATTTATTTAATTTAAATGTTCATTTGTTATCGTTTTTTGTTTGTTTGTTTTTTGTTCAGTTTTTTTTTATAAATATATAATATAATGTAATTTATTTGATTTTGTTGTTTTAATCACTACATACGTACAAATAACTATAACTCAAAATAACTTTATTTAACTATAACTTTACTTTTAACAACTTTTAACACTTTTTTTTTTGTTTATTTAGATTTTTTCCCCCATTTTTTATATTTATATCTTTGTATATTTTTATTTATTTAAATGTTCATTTGTTAATTTTACTTGTAATATATTTTTTTGCTCTGCATTGATCTTAATTGATACTGATCTCATTTATTTGTATTTATTTATATATATATATATGTGTGTATGTGTATATATATATATATATATATATATATATATTAGTTCATTTAAATGTATGTTTATTTTATTTGTATTTGTATTGTAAATAATATTTAAATAATTACTTATTAAATATTTTTACTTATAAATACTTTTATTTAACCCTAACATAACTTTTTTTATTTATTTAGATATTTTAGATTTATTTATCTATTGCTTTGCATTGATCTTAAATTCTATTTTGTATTTGAATTGTAATTCCATTCATGCTAAAATTGTTGCTTTTAATCACTGAATACTAAAATACAAAGCAAAACAATTTTTATATGTTTTTATTTATTTATATAAATATCTATTCATCTTGAAATTGAAATCTTCATTTGTTCATTTTTATTTTCTTTTTTTTGTTTTGTTAAGCTTTTTTTTTTTTTTTTTTACGGTGTTTTTAAAATGAAAAAGTCTTCAAATATATTAAAAGGCATTTCCTTACCTAAGACTACATTTCCCATCACGCACTGTGATTGCACACCTAATGCACATCATTTGCATTTCTTGTTTGTCTTTGTTGAGAAGTGAAAAAGTTCAATCAACTAAAGTGTCTGTTTTATCGCCACTGAAACTACTTAAATGTCTCATGTTGTAAGCAATAATTTTGCACGCAGGAGTCATTTAGTTTAGTTACCTTGTTGCGTTTGTAGTCGTTAGCTGAAATTGTGCGACTCGTAAAATTCACCCTTGTTGTGATGTCCGTGTGAGCAGATGTCTATAATTTCCAAGATTTTCCAATTTCCAAGCAGCAGGTCTGGACTAATGTTGTCCTAGGGAAAACGAGGCGCGCTGTAGGATTTGAATACGGCCTTTCAGCGCTTCCCTCAGGCGAACGCGACCCGTGTTAAACTGCGCTGGCACGAGTGGAGAACCGCGTGAATGATGTGTCCCTTCAATCATCTATCAAACGCTGGAAGTTCGCTCATTTTTCTCATATTCATCAGCAAGGTCAGGACTAACGTGGCTGCGTGGGCCGCGTGATTGACAGTGATGTAATGGGCGTGCGGAGCGGTATGTGTGTCACGTCTCTCGGCCTGTACCTCGCCTGAATAAAATTGTGTTGCAGCCGGGTATTTATTCAGTCCGGATTGTTTTTTTGGAAAACCTCTAGCCTACTTTACTTCCTGAGCAGCAGAAAGCCATATTGCTAATGTGGCTGTCGTGACAGATCGTGTCGCTGAAAGTGCAGAGATCGTATTTGGAATATCAATATTGTACGGTTCGGCTTTGTTTGCTGCTTAAACTAGAAATGACCTGGCAACATGTGACCGACCGCATCACCACGAGCAAATATAGGCGCTTCCATACAGTGTGAACGTCTATTGTTGCATGCGAGTTGCATCATTCATCCATCCGCTCTTCATAATATATTTATGCAGTCAGTTTAAGTGTGAAGACATAGGCTTTTATACAAAAAATATGGATTCATATAAGAAGTATTTGAGTAGTTGTGTTTGTTAATAGGGATTTCTTACACATGAACGAACCGGTTAATGAAAAAGTATTGCCTAAACTATGGACCTGACATGGAATATTTATAAAGGCCAAAGGAAATTATTTATAATTATAGGAAATATGAAACATGTGTAACGTGACTTTCTTTTTAGAGTAAAAAAGAATGTTTCATTTTATACATTATGAAATGGCTAGATGGAGGCAGAGCAACTTAAATAGATTTTTCGCTCATTATTTAGCATTATTTATACAAATTAGTAGTACTTATTAATATTTTGAGTTTGCCTTTATTTGTCTCTTGTCAGTTTTCAGTTTTTTATTTTAAGTTTTAGTAATTTTGTAATATGGTTTTGTCATTTTTGTATTGTTATATTTTGTTTATTGTTTGTTTTTTTTATATCTCTCTCTATATATATAAAAAATTATGTTATTGCATTACTTTTACTACTTTCTACAATGTTTATTTCAGTTAGCTGCCAAGGGAACATTTGTTTGTTTATTTATTTATTTATTTATTTATTTTCTATCTTTTGCATTTTCATATTCTATTTATTATTTATATTTATTATTTATTTTATTTCAGCTTTATTTCAATTAATGACATTGTCAAAAGTGGAAAGGGAGGGGTTAGTGATGTCATTTTTGGAGGCGGGGCAAGTTATTTAATTCTGATTATTCATATAATTTTATTTTAGTAATTTTACTGCTTCAATGTATTTTACTTCAGTTAGTTGCCAAGGGAATTTATTTGTTTGTTGTATGTATTTATTTATTTATTTGTTTGTTTATTTTAAAGTTTTTAAAGTTAAGTTTGTTTAATTGTTTGATTGTTAATTATTCACACATCACCATTTTAGTGTTCTTCATAAAAATATTTATTAATGTTTGATTTTTTTGGTCTTTTTAGTTTTTAATTTTAAGCTTTAGTAGTTCTGTAATGTTTTTGTAATTTTTATTGTTATATTTTGTTTATATGATGTTTTTATGTTTTTTTCCATTTCTATATTTATAAAAATAATTTTTTGTTATTGCATTTTTATTTTTTATTTGCATTTTTTTATTTATTTATTTACTTTATATCTTTTGCATTTTCATATTCTATTTATTATATTATTTTAGCTTTATTTTAATTAATGAAATTAATTCAAGTGAAAAGGGAGGGGTGTTCTTCATATACTATAATAATATTTATTAATATTTGAATTTGCTTTTTTATCTTTTTAGTTTTTAATTTAAAGTTTTAGTAATTTCGGAATGTGGTTTTGTCATTTATATTTCGTTTGTATTATGTTTACCATTTTTGTTTGCCTTTTTTTTAAATTACTCTATTTTTGTTTTAGTAATTTTAATACTCATTTTAATAAGTTCTAATTTTAAAATTTTTATATATTTAATCGAATAATTATTATTGATTTTATTTCAGCTTTATTTCAATTTGTTTTGTTTTTTTATATATATATTTTTTTCATTAATGAAAATGACTAGTTTCTGTGTTAGTTAACAACATTAAAACGATCACACATAGAGCAATTTCTGTAAATTTAATATTATTTTTGCCGTCTTGTGTCAGACGCTGAAACAGAAGCGCTTCTCTACATGCAAGCGAATAAGGAAATTAGTCTTGAAAATGTTTCTTGAACAGTTTGGGATTCTTTAACTGTGCCAGTATATTTCTGGCACAGCTGTTTAAACATTTAAGCATTTAAAGATCATTTCCTCCGAATGACATCACATTTGTTTTAACGGCGTTGTGGTGCTGATGTGTGAAGAGTGGCGATACGGTAAAAAGACGTTATGCTGCTGCCAGTGTGAACAACAGATGTGTTACAATTATCACAAAAGAGTCTGTTGTTTTTACTGCAGTTTAACAGGTTTGTGGTGTGAAAGTGGCTAATAAGAGCGTGAAGGTGTATTACAGGTGTTAATAGAGTGATTTCATGATCAGTTTAAAAGAACGGCCACAAGTGGTGAGCATTAGCTATCAACTGACAGACTGAGAAACTGTCCGTTTTTACCTCGTTTTGACGGTAAATAGTATGACAACCGAATGGCAGTTTAAGTGTCTTTTAGCTTGGAAACATATGCATTAATACAAATAATATGGATTCATATAGGAAATGTTTTAGCAGGTGTATTTAATTCTACGTATTTTGTAAAAATTGGTGATGTCATTTTGAAGGCAGGCAAGTTATTAAATAATGATTTTAATGAAAATGAATTATTTTAGTATTGTTTGTATAATATAATAGCATTTTGTAATATTTTGAATGAGCTTTTATTTATATATTTTCAGTTTTCGGTCATTAATTTTTAATAAGTTTATGTGCTTGTCATTTTTGTTATTTTTTATGTTTATATTATGTTTATGTATTTATAAATATATATTTTTTATGTTTTAACATAACTGTATTTTTGTATTTTAATTTTAGTCATTTTAATACAATTTAGGAATTTTTTTAAATATACAATTTAATACACATAAAGGTGTATTAAAGGTTTTAATAGAATGATTTCTTATTGTTAATATTAAAAATATTTTTAATATTACTGTATTTTTGTTAGTTTTAATTTCAGCAATTTTTCATTTTCTTTTATGATGTTAATTGTTCTCTTGTTTAAATATTTTTATAAAAATCTATTTTAATATTTCTGAATTTTCGTTTTAGTAATTTTAATACATTTAGTAAGTTTTTTTATTATTATTATAGGTGGCAAAAGGATTATTTATTTATTACTATAGTTAGTGTATAGTATGTTTAGCATTTTTTATTTTATTATTTATGTTTATTTAAAAATATTTTTAATATGAATGTATTTTTGTTAGTTTTAGTTTCAGTAATTTATATTTTCTTTTTCTTTTTTTATTTATTTTGTTTTTTTTTATGAAAAAGTATTTTTAATATTACTGTATTTTTACCTAGTTTTAGTAATTTTAGGACATTTAGTACATTTCTAATTTTTAAGTTTTTCTTCTTTTTTTTTTTTTACTATTATATTTTTTAAGACCAGGAAGGTGTATTATAGGTGGTAATAGGGTGATTTTTTAATTATTATATTTAGTTTCTATTATGTTTAGCATTTTTTATTGTTGTATTAAAAATATTTTTTAATATGAATGTATTTTTGTTAGTTTTATTATGTTTTTTGTTGTTGTTTTTTTCTGGTTTTTATATTTTTATTTTTTTTAATAAAAAATATTTAATATAATATGTAATTTAATTTAATATAAATGTATTTTTGTTAGTTTTTTAGTTTCCGTAATTTTATATTTTCTGTTTATTATGTTTTATTTTTGATAAAAATATATGTGTAATATTACTGTATTTTAATTTTAGTTTTAGTAATTTTAGTGCATTTAGAAAATTTCAAATTGTTATTTTATTTTATTTTAATTTCTAATTTCTTTTTTTTTTTTTTTTACACCATGAAGGTGTATTGTAGGTGTTAACAGGATGATTTTTTGTTGAGTTTAAGGCACGGCCACAAGTGGAAAGCATTAGCTGTCCATTTTAACCTCCGTTCACACCCGTTACAGTAAACGGCGCGTCAACACAAAACCTCTGGAGCGGAATTAGCAGAATCGCAGCACGCACAGGAGACAAAGCGCATCGGCGTGCCAGCGCTACTTGACAGAGGCGAGGGCCGTGCGAATGAATAGAGCAGGGCTCCAGAGGCCGTGGAGTGGGCGAGCGGGAGGCTCTCAGGTGGCCTTGATCTGCATGGCTTCATCTCCACTCCCTCCTCCAGCGAAACGCGCAGCGCTCCACTGCTCCCTTTTCTTTCTGTCGTCTCCTCGTGTTTGCTGTCTTCATTAACAAGCCTCAGTCTGCGGAATGTAGGTTGGCGTGTTGTTTTCTAGCAGCTGATACGGTTGATGGTAAATATTTAAGCTTGTTACATACTTTCTAATTAATAGATGTGTAACTGAGCTGTGTTCTCGGCGGGATCCCGCGGTACGGATGCAACTTGAAAAATCTGGCTCTTTCTGCCCATGAGACTGAAGCCTTACAATAATTGATCATAGTAACCATGGTTTCTATTCAAATGTCAGTTACTATGGTTACTTTATTAAAACTTTGGTATGTTTGTGTTCATACCAACCCAAGATTTTTGGAACGTTATTCATTCATTCATTCATTCATTCATTTGTCACCCTGGACCACACAACCAGTCATAAGAGTACATTTTTTGAAAGTGAGATTTCATATCATTTGAAAGCAGAATAAATAAGTAAGTCATTGATGTATGGTTTGTTAGAATAGGACAATATTTGGCCGAGATACAACTATGTAAGAATCTGGAATTTGAGGGTACAAAAAAATCTAAATATTGAGAAAATTACATTTAAAGTTGTACAAATGAAGTTCTTAGCAATGCATATTACTAATACAAGAAAAAAGTTTATATTATATTATATTTACAGTAGGAAATGTACTAAATATCTTCATGGAACATGATATTTACTTATTTTCCTATTGATTTTTTGGCATAAAAGAGAAATCGATAATTTTGACTCATACAGTGTATTTTTTGCCACAAATATACCCATGCTAGTTACGACTGGTTTTGTGGTCCAGGGTCACATTTATTCATTGATCTTAAAAATGTTTAGGTACAATAAAATTATTAAAAACTCATGTCACTATTTATTTATTTACTTACTTATTCATTTATTTATTTATATAAACCTGTGTAAAATGTTATATACAATTAAAAATTGAAAACTGATGTCACATTTAAAAATATTTATTTATTCATTGAAATCCACTTATAAACCTGTATAACATTTTATATACAATAAAATTATTGAAAACTAATGTCACAATTTTAAAATTAATTAATTAATTAATTTATATTTAAATCTTCTTATAAACCTGTGTAATATACTATAAATTATTGAAAACTGATGGCACAATTAAAAATATTTAATATTTAAATACTCTGATTTAATTTTAAATAATAATAAATAAATAAAATAATATATAATGCAAGTAAGCTTTCACTCCCATTTTATTCTTTTTTATTTTATTTTGTTTCATTTTTAAAATATTTTAATAGACCTGTGTAAATGTTGATCTGCATTATGTAACTGAAAATTAAGTATAAAGGTATTATAAATAAATAAATAAAAAAGATGAAAATAGATAAAAAGATTTAAAAAAAAAGAAAACTCTGATGCTAAATTAATCCATCAGTATGCTTGCTTGCTTATTTTATTTATTTTATGTTAATTTAATTTAATTTTTTAATCCTTTAATAAACCTGTGTAAAAAATTTAATCTACACTGAAAACCATTAAAAGCTCTGATTATATAACTGAAAAAAAATATATATATATATATAAATAGTATAAATAAATAAATAAAGTTATTTAATACATAAAATGTATAATTTAACTCTTTAACACCGATTTATGTACAGTTTGGAGTGACATGTCGACGTCACAAAAGAGTGAAGTGGCCCACAGACTAAACTTCAGCTTTCTGCTTTTCCACCAGAGCGTTTGGTTGCTTTTGTGTCGGCGTCTGAATGGATGTGCTGCGAGTGTTTTCTCCAGCTGAGCTCTCAGTCACTGATTCCTCTGACCTTAAGAGAACAGCAGTGCTGATTCCCAAAGCATTTCACTACCATCTGTGCTCTTAAGATACACACTCAGATTTTGTTTGTTTTTCATTCTTTTGCATTGCCAGAACAAATGTTAACATTCAACAAAAATAAACTTACTGTTTCATTTATTTATTTAGGAGATGCTTCTAGACATATATCAAGAACAATGCTTCT
>JAHKKF010491420.1:0-17999 GCA_019740295.1 Labeo calbasu
TTTTTTTTTTAAATAAGTCTCTACTGCTCATCAAGCCTCCATTTATTTGATCCATAGTACAGCAAAAACAGTAAACTTTTGAAATATGTTTTACTATTTAAAATAACTGTTTTCTCTTTGAATATATTTTGAAATAATTTATTCTTGTGATCTCAAAGCTAAATTTTTAGCATCATTACTGTAGGCTTCAATGTAGGAGTAATGATGCTAAAAATTTAGCTTTGATCATAGGAATAAATTACATTTTAAAACATATTCAAATAGAAAACAGCTATTTTAAATGGTACAAATATTTCAAAATTGTACTGTATTTGCTGAACTTTGAATCAAATAAATGCAGGCTTGGTAAGCAGAAGAGACTTACTTAAAATCTTACTGTTTGAAAACTTTTGACTGGTAGTGTATTTTAGTTAATTATAAACAACCCTGCCTTCACAATATTTGCCATAACTAGACCTATTAATTAACTTTAAAGCTGTGCATTTTCCCTGTAATTAACTTACTTTTGTCCAATCCTGTGATTTTTCTTCCTCATTATAAGATCGTCCTCGTGTCTGTGTTACTGGAGCATCCAACCATCCTCTGCCCTTCTTCCACTGTGGGAGAAGAAACAGCCCTTGAACTACTATCAGTCTTCTCTCACACGCCCCAGAAATCCATCATCCTCAAGTGCAATGTCATGTTGGCCATCACCAACGTGATAATATGCACATCCTGCCTGGCTACCCACACAAAGATGGCAGAAGACTGGCTGGACCTTCTATTTCAAACAATCCAGGACACCAACGACTACAGATGCGGCGTTTCCCAGCAGCCAATAAGGGCCACTGCTTGTGACTGCCTGCGAGAAATGGAAACCTGTAACCCTGGTCTTCTCTCTCAAAAGCTAGAGGCCTTATATCTTCTGAAACATCAAGAAACCACAGTTCTGCATCAGTCCTACTGCATGCTTTACACACTCGGGCTGAAGAACGCCATAAAGATCTTGGCGAACCAAAAAGACGTCACTGATTTAGAGTTCAAGAGCATCCTAGGAGGAAATGAGGGGTTTGCATGGAAAACCAATCAGTTGGGATTGACCTCTTTGCCGATAAACATGACGGTCCAAGTTCCACACTTACCACCAGGATTGGATTGTAAAGAACTCAAATCAATAATGTCTTCACTCCTGGAGGAGTCTTATTTGCTGACGCCTATTTCCCAGTCTGCCTTACTTAGGGAGCTCGTAGAAGTTGTCGCGATGGTTCCGGGACTCTCTCCGACGTTATTCAAATCGCAGCTTCTGCGACTTTTCGGAACAGCGGACGTTTCGCTCATGCATGCCACGCTCTTTATGAAGGAAACATTCACAGACAGCCTCTTCACTGGGGAGGATGAGAACTTTCTGCTTAAGCGTCTCGTAAGCACAGCCCAGCATCCGCTCCTAAGAATTCCCGAAAAGCTCTTCTACATGGAATGCATCTTGCATTTCCCTGAGAACCGCCCCATATCCAGTTGCGGGGAAGAGAGTTTACCCGTGCTGGTTACACCACGTCTGGCGGCGTCTCTCCATCCAACGGTTTTCAATGATAGTGCTACTATGCTCTGCAGACTGAACCTTCTTTGTCTGGTCCACCTTGAAGCAGACGAGGGCGAAGAGGATAAAGGAATCAACTACCTGTTTGATCACATAATGGCTCTTTTGAAAATCGTAGACAATGACTGTAGCAGAGAAGTTGTGGTGACCTCTTTTAGAGCGTTGTTTATTTTCCTCATGCACTTCAATGGCATCGAACAACTCCCCGAGAAGTTGATCGAGAAATTATGCGATATGTATTCCAGACATTCGAGACTCGCTCCGAATTTGATAGGCCTCGCGGATCGCATCCAGGAGCATCTGGACGACCCAGTCTGGTCGGTGAAGTTGTTGAGAGGCCTTCAGAAATGCATTATGGAAATGCCTCCGTTGCAGTTGACGATTCACAACTTGAGTTGGCACCTCAAAGTCTTGAGAAGAGTAGCTAAAGAGGGGCAGATCACCCAGAAGAACACCATTTATCTTCTTCTCAATGTTCTCATCAACTCAAACTTATGTGAAAGAGGCAACTGGCAGGTTGGAAACGCAGTTCTGGCTGTTTGTCGCAATCTTTTGGAGCATCCCTCTATCGATCAAACGTTTATCGAGTTGGCTGATCTTTTGCAACACATATCGGTGCATTATGACGACAGGGATATTAAGGATCACGCTCGTTTCTACTACACATTGCTAACTAACCTATCATGGGAAAAGCTGACAGGGGTTCTCGTCAAAGGACTCGACGGAGGACGTGCCAAAGAAAGGTCGCATTCTGCGATTATGGCCGAGAGTGAGGGGATCGCCAGTAACCTGACTGTGCATAAAACCAACCGGCATGTTTTACAACTCATCAAGGTGCATGAAAAAGCCTTCCAGAGCTCTTTGGAAAGTTCAGAGCCGTTGGAGACAACGGAAGAGGCTAGGAATTGGATGGAGGTTTATCAAGGACAGTTTCAGACTCCTGGATTTGGCTCTGAGGTCATCTTGAGGTACAATCTGACTCATGCGAAAGAATCCGATCCTTTATTCGATGAAGTCTTCACGATCTGTCTGCATTTTGAGCTGAGAGACTCAAACTACGCAAAGGTAAATGACATACATGTACCATGTGTGTTCAAAGACAGAAAGCCACCTGAGGTCAAAGTCAAGCTCAAGCCTTTTCAACCCTACCCTACTACTTTATGCATAAGTGCCATATTTACCACTCAAGACGGACGTTCTTGGCACAGCCAACTGCCTGATGTGAGCGTTTCATTCCCTGAGATATTCCTCCCTCTGCCTTTACCGCCAAACACACCCTGTGAATGCAAAGAGCAAGTGTTTGACAGCATCTGGGAGGCTGCCGCCTCTGGGAATCCTGATAAATCTGCTACTAGTCTGTTCTGTTTCAAAACTGGAGATGAAAGTCTTACTACTCTGATTGAGACACATTTTCAGGGTTACCTTATTACGGATCAGCCGATCGAAAGATCGTGGAAAGTCTTGTTCTTTCTTCCACCCATGTGCCATGTGCTTTTGAAGCTTACACAGGCTGAGGATGCCGTTCAGGTCAGCATTGCAACGGACAACTGGGAGCTGTTACCCTTCGTGAACTCTTACCTCCAAAACATTACTGATCATTGTAGCGCAGCTGTAAAAGATGGCTAATTTGCATAGTCGATTTTAACCAATTAGATTTATTTTTATTACTTCCTTTTTTGATATAACACCATGTGTTTTGTGTATGAAATCTCTGACTAACATGTTTAATAAAATATATATGTGCACATATGTTATGCTGTTTCATGCTGCTGTTTCTTCTGCTTTAGAAAAGGAAGATCAATGTAAAGCATTGAATACTTGAACATATGATTTAATGAAAACAAAATTCCCAACATAAAATAGACACACAGTATTTAAATTAAAAATAGAAAATCTGAGCATAAGGACATTAAATGCATGATTGAATGCTTGATTTACAGTTTCAGTTTTAGTGACAAAGCAAACTTTTCTGTTTGCTGAAGATTTTAGATTTTATTTACCCATTAACTTAGTAAACATTTGATATTTTTTTAAGATGACGTGGCCTCCGTGACCAGATAAGACAGTCCATGAGTGAGCTGTGTGCTTTCACTGTGAAAGACCTTCAAAGTTGGGCTCCGTACAGGCCGGTAGAGCACTTTGTCTGTTTAACAGTTTGTCCATGATGCCAATTTCAGCATCGCGCTTTTCAACCTCCTCTAGTGGCGTCCAAGACATGTCATGTTGGAGTTTGTATCCGCCAAGGAACTTGTGAGGGCAATTAGGACCCCATTCCTGCAAGAGATTGAAACCATATCATAATAAATTAGCTGTTAAATGCTGTACTTTATTTTAGCACAATTATTTGTTTTCTGGTGGCTTTTTGTACACTAGCAAGGTTTTTGAACAGCAAGATTTTTAATGTTTTTTTTGTTTTTTTTTAAAGAAGTCTCTTCTGCTCACCAAGCCTGCATTTATTTGATCCAAAGCACAGAAAAAACAATACAATTTTGAAATATTTTTACTATCTAAAATAACTGTTTTCTTTTTTAATATATTTTAAAATGTAATTTATTCCTGTGATCAAAGCTACATTTTCAGCATCATTACTCCAGGCTTTAGTGTCACATGATCTTTCAGAAATTATTCTGATATGCTGATTTGCTGTTCAAGAAACATTTCTTATTATGATCAATATTTAAAACAGCTGAGTACATTTTTTACATTTATAATGTTACAAAAATGTCTTTTTTAGATGAATAGAAAAATGCTGTTCTTCTGAACTTTTCAAAGAAACATGAACAATTATTTTTAACAATAATAATAATAAATGTTTTTTATAGCAGCAAATCAGAATATTAGAATGATTTCTGAAGGATCACGTGGCTGGAGTAATGATGCTAAAAATTCAGCGTTGAAATCACAGGAATAAATTACATTTTAAAATTTATTCAAATAGAAAGCAGTTATTTTAAATAGTAAAACTAAATTCCAAAATTTCACTGTTTTTGCTGTACTTTGGATCAAATAAATGCAGGCTTGGCGAACAGAATACTTTAAAAAACATTAAATATCTGACATGAAAAATCTTATTTGACCTCACCTCATAAAGTGGCAGTCAACTCACCTGTGGAGACAGAATCGAGAAGTACCGCTGTCCAGATTCACGCATGTACAGATAATACATGTTTCCAGGTTTCTTTACAACATTACAGGCAGCATGATGAAGCTCAGCATCTTTCTTAGCATCTTCTAAAACCTGAATTGCAAACACAAAATGATTTAACCATTATTTATTTGTCACATATCAGACTGTCACAGATATTTAAACATTAAAGGAATAGTTAGCCTAAAAATGAAAAGTTGCTTAAATTGTACTCATCCTCAGGTCAGCCAAAATGTAGATGAGTTTGTTTCTTCATGGGAACAGATTTGGAGAAATGTAGCATTACAACACTTGCACAACAATAGATCGTCTGCAGTGAATGGGTGCTGTCAGAATGAGTCCAAACAGCTGATAAAAACATCACAATAATCCACACCGCTCCAGTCCATCAGTTAACAATGAGTAAAGTGAAAAGCTGTGTTTTTGTAAAAAACAAATCCATAATTAAGAAGTTTTAACTTTTTTATCAGTTGTTTGGACTCTCATTCTGACGGCACCCATTTACTACAGAGGATCCATTGCTGAGCAAGTGATGTAATGCTAAATTTCTCAGAATCAGTTCTGATGAGGAAAAGTCTACATATTGGATGGCCGGAGGATGAGTCAACTTATTCTGTAAACTAATCCTCTAAGTCCAAAATGGTAATTTGATTGACACTTAAATCTTACCTTTCTTGCTTGCTCCTGAAGGTATCTTATCTGGTCAGCAATCACTGTAAGTTTGTTGCAAGCATTGGCTCTGATAAATTCATCTCCCTGGAAAAAAAACAACCATGATTGATCAAAAAATCTGTATATCCATATCAAAAAAGTGCTAAAGAGCTAAAGCATTACTTACCTTTTGTACTTGCTGTGCCAGAGCAACTAGATCCATGGGATCCCCAACCCGGTTAGTTTGGTAGGGACTCACCAATACTATTCCACTCGGGTTACTGCTGGTCTCCACCAAAGTTACTATAATATTAAAAGTGTCGACATGTAAAATCCGGTTGCACAGCATAGAGGTGATTTTAAGCGACGTAAGATCTAGTGTAAACAGTTTCTGACAAAATACCGTAGTTACAACATATTTTAAGAAACCAAAGACTGCCCCAATCTAGATTCCACTCCAAAATACATGTTAAATCATGCTCGTTTTCCCAAAATGGCTTAAATTATTATAGAGAAGAATAAAGTCAACAGTTATGTTGTTTCTAGATCATTTGGGATAATTACATCCTGACCAAATGGTCATCAACTGTAAAATAGGAATGGGCGTGGAATACTAAAAATCATTTTAAACAATGGGGTGTCTAAAATTCATTAACAGACCACAACAGTTACAGGAGCAACTTCGTTTACATTAAGGGTTGTAAATTGTAACTGTATAAAAGATTTGTTCAGGGTTCATTAGAAAATTCATTGAATCTAAGGTTCTAAATGTACTTTATCACTACTAGCTTTATAATCTTCATTGAGATCTTTAATATCCTAATAATTTGTCTTACAATATATATTGTAATAACTATAGTATATTTTATTTAGCCACCAATGTTCTTAAATCTTTCTGTACTGATCTGATTTGAGATCACACAGTAATTTACTGTGTAAGAAACTGCGGCTACTACGGTAAATTTTATAAGGGTTATTATGTAACAGGTTGGATAAGCTCTCGAGAGTGAAAGTACAAGAGCAGATATTCAGGATGTTTTTTTTTATTATTATTAAAAAAAGCAACCTTCTGAAAACTTTAAACATATCAGTGCTGTTTTTTTCATATTAGTGATGGTAGCTTAATATTATGGCACTGACTCTGACGTAAGAGCCAATAATGGGACATTTCATAACATTACGAAAGTTTTGTCAACTTACAAGTTACAACAAGCATATATTTTGTTCGTCACTGATAATACTTCGGAGACAAAACATTCAACCATTGTTTTAAACATAACTGTGGTACAATGGAATGATTAACTCGACCAATTCAATCTTCCACTAGGTGTTAAAACGCACAACAACCTAAGTCTATTATTCATATAATTACCAGGTTTACCATTGAAAGCATTTGTCTTACCCGTGGTGGTTTTGTTGGGTTGTTGTGGTAAACTGACAGTTTTATCCATTCTGTAATTAAATATCCCAAAGCGCTCAGCAAATTAACACGAGACTTCTCGCTGTTGTCACAAAAGTCTCGCAAAACACTAAGGAGGCGTATCTTGGGGTCCTACTGTTTTTTCTGCCTCGAGTAGAAGCCGTGATAGCTGCCTGTGTAAAAATAGCTGTATTTTTGTCATTAATAATTTCCTCACAAATTTAATGAGGGGTTAAACTATAGAACGTGTTCTAGGATAATACTTTTGAATATCATAAGGCAAATTAATATTTATAATATCGATATTTCAAATATAAAGCGACCATGCATGTTTAACGGTAGCCTTTGCATAAATGATGATGTCGTGTTACGTCGACTGCAGATAGTGGTAACGTGAGTTTTCTGCAGTTATGAAAGATCTAAGTTTGAAACTTATGAAACTGCAAGTCTGTACAAGTTTATCGTTTGTTTTGCACTACACCCTTGGACATTTCATTCGTATTATCTTAATTATGCAAGATGTTTCTGTTTACTTTTTTTTCTTTATTAATTCAAGCATTTAAACAACTTTTTTTTTTCATTACATTGAGGAAAACCCATACTGCATTTTTTGTTTTTTTCAGCGAAAAAGGCTGTGTGTGTGTGTGTTGTTTTTTTTTTTTTTTTTTTTAAGTAACATTTCAAAATAACTTTAGAAAATAAAAAGTGCAATTGTATGAGGGTTTAAAGATCCCAAGTGGCCTGTGACTACTATTAGATTTATTTATTTAATTAATGTATTTATGTAGTTAGTGAAATTGAACATTCATTAAAACTTAAAAATGATATTAAATATTATTACGTTAAATTATGCTTACCAGATCACTATAAAGAAATCTACATTTTATGTAGACTATTCAAGTAAGAAAATACACAGTGCTGATGTGTTAGATTATACTGCCTAATGACTTAATAATAGTCACAACAAAAAGTTGTTTTATTAATGCTTTAATGTCAACAATGCCATATCCCACTGTATAACATTAAAAAAACTATACATTGCAAGTAAGCACCATTAAACTGTTGTTTTATGTGAAAATGTTAGAGGATGAGCATATAGCAACCGTTTTAATTGCTTTACTATTTTTAGATTTTGACATATACATTTTCAAGCACTATAAAAGGTTTCCCCCTTGTAAACTTGCATTTATGATTGTGAAATTTACATAAAATAAAGTTTATAATAAAACCAACAACTTTTAAAGAATGATCCTTAATACCAAGTAACCAGCCTTTTCCCCTCCCGATAAAATACAAATCACTTACATTCCGATTAATGAACTCAATTTTAATTAAAAAATAAATGAATACATTAAAATTCAGTTTTTAAGTATGAGTATGTCTTGTATGCCAACCAGTTTATCTACAGAAGTTATGTATACAATAATAATAGTTTCAGTTAAAAATGCGTCACTCAAATCTTTGAAATCTGTGACTACCCAAATTCACAGTTACCCTAAATTTCTCGGTTCTTACACAGGGCAGTCTTTCACGCAGTCCTGGAGCTCCACCCTCTCCAAAGACCTTCGGAGATTCTCCAAAACCGAGTTCTACCTCACAGGCCTACCGTCTCCAAGATGTGGACCGCACTGTCCCTGATCTCAATCCTCTCCACTGTCCATTTCACCTTGTGTGACACCCAAATCAATGGAATATTTGAGCCATACGATCTGCTTTTTGATAACGCGGTGGAGGCGTATTATAAGCAGGACTGGCTGGCTGTGATTCTTAACATGGAAAGAGCTTTGCGGAATAAAGCGGCGCTGCGTAAAATCCAGACGCACTGCCGCTTATCCTGCGCGAATCACACCGCTTTCGATGAGCCTTTACCAGGTGTGGGTATCCCGATCCCAGGAACCGGGGCCGTGGAAGATTTAGCGTTTTTCCAGAGGATTCTCAAACGGGCCGATTGTGTGAATGCATGTGAGAGGGACAAAATGGGACCACCGACACTTCATAAAGTTAGTGAGGCTATAGAGCTGGAGTTCAAGAAAAGGACGCCATACAATTACCTGCAAGTGGCTTACTTTAAGGTAAATAAGAGCCATAAAAACGCATGCAAAAACTTTTTATAAAACGCAAAGGCATTTAACAAGTAAACAGGAATGGGGATGAAATTCAGTGCATCTGAGTGCTTTTTGTAAACAAAGAATATCGAGTTATCAAATACATTCTATCAATGCATAAAAGTGCATCGGATACAGTTTTGTACACATTTGTGCTAATGTCATTGAATGGTTAACTGTTTGAGAAGCTCTTCCACGTTTCCCCAACCCCCTCAATCTCACATCACTGTGCCACGTCTTTAGGTGGAGCCTTGCGGACTTTTAGATGCTTCCAGAACTGCTAAGAGGGGCACTAAAATACCACTGACGTGTAAAAGTATAGTTTAAATGAGATTTACAGTCGTGTGCTTTAGCCTCGGACCACTAGGCCTGAGGAAAAAGCAACGTTTTTGCATTAAAAAAACAACAACAACCAAAAAGCATAGTATCAACAAGTATGAACAGTCATCACAAATTGCAGCAATTACTTCAGTGACAATATATACAAATTATTTTGTTGAAAATAGTCTTTTATGCTCACCAAGGCATTTATTTGATCAGAAATACAGTAAAATTAGAATATTTTTTATTTCTGTGATGCAAAGCTGAATTTTCAGCATGATTACTCCAGTCTTCAATGTCACATGATCCTTCAGAAATCATTCTAATATACTGATTTTCTGCTCAAAAATAAATACGTTTTTTAACAGTAAGATTTAGTCTGGTGCTCACCAAGCCTGCACATATTTGATCCAAAATACAGCAAAAGCAGTAATGTGATTTTTTTTTTTTTTTACTATTTAAAATAAGTACTTTCTATTTGAATATATTTAAAAATGTACTTTATTCAGGTGATCAAACCTACATTTCCAGCATCATTACTCCAGTCTTCAGTGTTCTGATCCTTCAGAAATCATTGTAATATGTTCAAGAACATTTTTATTGTCAATATTTATTATTACAATATTTTATTACTGATAATAATAGTTATAATCAATATTTAAAATAGTTGAGTAAATTTTTTTTCAGGATTCTTTGATGAATAGAAAGATCCAAAGATCATCTGAAATGAAAAGCTTTTGTAATATTATACACCATACAATTCAAATACTTGGAGTCTTTTTTTTTTTTTCTTGTGGAAAGAAAGTTTTTATTAATCAAAGAAACCTGAAAAAAAATCTGCTCAGCTGTTTTCAACATAATAATAATAATAAATGTTTTTGAACAGCAAATCAATATATTAGAATGATTTCTGAAGGATCATGTGACTGAAGTAATGGTGCTGAAAATTCAGCTTTAAAATCACAGGAATAAATTACATTTTAAAATATATTCAAATAAAAAGCAGTTATTTTAAATAGTAAAAATATTTCAAAATTGTACTGTTTTTGCTGTATTTTGGATTAAATAAATGCAGTCTTGGTGAGCAGAAGAGACTTTAAAAACATTAAAAATCTTACTGTTCAAAAACTTCTGACTGATAGTGTATAGAAAATTATATTTTGTTAAATGTTTTTGAAAAAAGTCTTTTATGCTCACCAATGCATTTATTTAATCAAAAACACAGTAAAACAGAAATAATGTGTAATATAAAAAATATAAAAAAAGTTCAGCATCACGTCACATGATCTTTCAGAAATCATTCTAATATGCTGATTTGCTGCTCAAAATAAATAAATAAATACATGAAATAGATAGATAGATAAATAATATTAAAAAAGTTGTGCTGCTTATGTTGTATGACTTTTATTATTTATTTTATTTATTTTATCTATATTCTAGGAACACCTTTGCTCCTAAAGCATTGCTTTGAAAGCATGAGTATTTTCTAACCAATGTCTGAATATTTTTTATTTTCTTTGTACTTGCAGATAAACAAGCTTGACAAGGCAGTGGCAGCAGCGAATACATTTTTCATGGCAAACCCCGACCACGTAGAGATGAAACAGAATTTAGAGTACTACAGGATGATGGCTGGGGTGCAAGAGAGCGATTTCAAGGACTTGGAGGAGAGACCGCACATGGTAAGAACAATGTTTATTAATCTGAATATGTTTAGATTTTATCTCACTGCCTTATAAAACTAATTGACTGTACCTTTAATTGCTGATTTGCAGGCTGCATTTTTAGAGGGCAAGATTCATTACAGTGCAGAGGATTTCACCCCAGCCATCGAGCACTTCGAGGAGGCTGTTGAAGAATATTTCATCGCTTATGAGGAATGCAGAGTTCTCTGCGAGGGAGCGTTTAATTACGACGGTTACAACTACATGGAGTACAACGCCGATCTCTTTCAATCTATGACAGGCACGTGGTATTCTGATGCTTTTAGATTCTCTTTGACTTCGTTTGATGTCTTTTTTAATTCTCATGGTGTTTGATATCTCATTTGATTTCTCTTTTTCTTGTATATATTTCTGTTACACTAAATGTTTGATAAGTATGGATTTTTTGAGGGGTTCATGTCTGTGTTCGCAGATCATTACCTTCACGCTCTGAACTGCAAACAGAACTGTGCTGTGGATCTGGCATCCACTGCTGGAAGAGAGACGCCTTTTGAAGATTTCCTCCCGTCACAATTCAACTACCTTCAGTTCTCATACTATAACAGTACGATACACTCTTCATCAGCAGAATCATATTCAGTACCTGATTTCAGAGTTGTTATCCTTAACTAAAACAAAAACCAATATTGTTTTATGTCTATATAGAGTCTATATAGTTTTTATTGATTTTTATTTCAGTCTTAGTTGTTTTAATACGTCAAATTAAAGTAAATTAAAATGAGAAATGAAATATGTTTAAGTGTTTTTATATTATTTCAGTTACGTTTTTTTTATTTAAATACATACCAAATAACGAAAAATGTTTCAGTTATTGAAATAAATCAGCAAATATATATATATATATATATATATATATATATAAAATAATGTATGCTTTTAGTGTTTTAGTTTTAGGTAACAATAACCCTGGCTTTAAATAAACCTACAATAAAATAAAATATTAGAAAAACATAAAATTAGTTTAAGTTCAAATAACGAAAATGTTTTTTTAATGGTTTTAGTTTTAGCTTATTATAACAACCTTAGTTTCAGTTACTGAAATAAATCTGCAATAAAAAAAAATTCATTAAAAAAAAAGATAAAAAAGAAACAAATATTAGATACAAAAAATAAGCAAAATAACGTTTTTATATTATTTCAGTTAATGTTTATTTCAAATAACACAGATTTTTATGGTGTTAGTTAATTATAATAACCCTGGTTTCATAAACTGAAATACATCTTCAATAAAATAAAATATTCTAAAAGTATAAACAAAATAAACAATTTTTTAAATATTATTTCAGTTAATGTTTATTTTATTTTAAATAATCAAAATGTTTTTTTTATTTTATTGTTTTAGTTTTATTTAACCATAATAACACTGGTTTCATTAACTGAAATAAATCTGCAATAAAATATTAGATAGAAAAGCATACAAAATAAGTTTAAGGTTTTTTAAAAATATTATTTCAGTTAATGTTTATTTTATTTCATATAATTTTTTTATGGTTTTAATTTAGGTTAACTATAATAACCCTGCTTTAAGTAATTGAAATAAATCTACAATTAAATAAAATATTAGATAAAAAAATGTTTTATTAAAAAAAATAAATAAATTAGAACTTTTGCTTTTGCATCTAACTAAAATCAGTTGAAGTACTGAAAGTACAAAATATATAATAACACTGAAATATACTTAAAATAATTTAAAAAGTTATTTAAAATTCAATTAATCAGTATTGCATTGTATACAAGTACTTAATGTACAGTTGGGGTGTTGCTAATAAATGTATATTTTTGAGAACTGCAGAATGTTTTAAGTGCATCATGTATTATTTATGTCCGAGTTCATTTTTAAAGCTTTGATCAGTTTCTTCCTCAGGTGAGAAATATGAACAGGCCATTGAATGTGCTAAAACATACCTGCTCTTCCACCCTGAGGATGAAGTCATGGCTCAAAACCTGGCATATTACTCCGCTGTGCTGGGAGACGACAAAGCGGTCAACATTACAGCCAGAGAGGTGCCGTCTGCACGTGCCACTGATGCACAAGCATGCTTTTGATCTACAGCACATAGATTTGCAAAATCATTTCTTAAAAACATTTATTTTAAATGCAAATACATGATGCAACAAGGTGCATGCTTTCAGAACATACCATCATGTTTTTTTCTTGTTGCAGGTTGTTAAGCAGCACATCAAAAGGTCTTTGCTGGAAAAAGAGCTTCTTTACTTTGGCTATGAGATGTTTGGAAGAAATTTTGTTGATCCGGTAAGTGTGTTAACATGTGCTTAGTGCTTCACATATTTGTGTTCAGTTATGTAGTTATAATAAAATCATTGTGTCTCAGGACACATGGACCCCTGAGGATGTCATGCCCAAGAAACTAAGAGACAAGCAAAAGTAAGTATACCTTTAAGTGTTGCATCTGATATATTAACATGAAAGTTCAACTGACCTGATGTTGGTTTCCTCTGCGCATGCAGAGCCGATAAAGAAACAGCCGCGAGGATTACGGAGGAGATCAGTAACCTGATGAAAGAGATCGAGACGCTTGTGGAAGAGAAGAGTAAAGAATCATCAGACCTGACCAAATTTGTGAAGGATGGTAAGACTTAAAGGGATAGTTCACCCAAAAATGAAAATTCTGTCATTAATTACCCTTTCATGTTGTTCCAAACCCAGAAGACCTTTGTTCATCTTTGGAACACAAATTATTTTCAATGAAATCTGTTGTGTTGTGTCATGTTACTCTTGTGAATGCACATCCAAGACATATAAGAAAAGAAATTGTTTAATAAAGTAGTTATTTGAGGTTTTTTGGCGCACAAAAAATATTCTTGTAGCTTCATAACATTATGGTTGAACCACTGATTTTACCGATGTCCTTACTACCTTTCTGGGTCTTGAACGTGTCAGTTGCGTTGCTGTTTATGCAGGGCTAGAAAGCTTTGGACTTTCATCAAATATCCTAATTTGTGTTCTGAAAATGAACAAAGGTCTTACTGGTTTGAAACGACATGAGGGTGAGTAATTAATGACAGAATTTTCATTTTTGGGTGAACTAGCCCTTTAAAACAAACTTCAACATATGTGTAGGGCAGAGGTTGCGTTAGACTTTAACATTGTCTGTCACTTTGACGGACAGGGTCGTAAAAATTCCATCATAATCTATTATTACCAGTCATTTTAATTTTCAAATTTGAATTATAATAACACATTTAATCGCTTTTATTTTTGTTCACATTTTCATTTTTTAATTATAAACCTACAGGACGATATGCTTACGCATTTATTTTGAAGAGAACAGATGAGACTGCATAGCTTTTTACATTCAACACCGATTTTAATATATTCTCATTTTTGTGAACCAATATCGATTCGTAAATCCTTGTCGATCTTTTGATCTATGCTGTTACATAGTGTGACTCCCATCAAGTAAATCGCAATAGGCTAAGCTTTGTGTTACTTTTGATATGAAACAAAGTCTCAGATTTTAAATTCTGTGCATTTCATTAGGAAATTCAAGCAATAAATACCGGCGCTCTTTAATGTGGCGTGATAGATCGTTGTAGCTTCTGTGTACTTGCCTTTGTGTAAACAAATGGATAGCAAAACATTCGTGACATTTTCGTTTTTGTTCTGGATCCAGTGCTCTGCTGCCACACTGGAGCGCACTCGCCATCAACTGGACAGGAGTGGTAATTACAGTTTCAAGTTACAATAGATCACCCTCAGTGTAATCTGTTAAAGTGACGGACGCCCTTCAGATTTTTCCGTCATTCATCAAAAAACATCCATCAATGACAGACAATTTTCGGTTAACGCAACCTCTGGTGTAGGGATAATAAGTTACATGACCGGGATCTGAAAAACTGTTCCTTTTTCAGATGTCAATCCAGCCCCTACTTTAGAAGCTGCCAACAAACTCCCGTTTGACGACATTACGATATCCCTGACATCCACAGCCCTTAACGGTTCACAGCGGGTCGTCCTTGATGGCGTAATCACATCCGATGAGTGTCAGGAACTTCATGGCCTCTCCAGTGTATGTGTCCACATTTCTTTTGAGAGTAAACAAAAAGGTATTTTTGTATTATCTGCAGTCAAATATTTTTTTTTTTATGACCTAAATCTCACAGGCAGCAGCTATTCAAAATAGTTTTAAATCAACACCCTCTCCTCATTCAGCGAGTGAGATGTTTCAGGATATCACGGTTCTCAAAGCTCTGCAGGTGAGACCTACTTTACTAAAGGGGTTTAAAAGATTAGTTCACTTCTAGAATATAAAGTTCTTGATAATTTACTCACCACCATGTCATGTTCATGCCTTTCTTTCTTCAGTCGAAAAGAAATGAAGGTTTTTGAGGAAAACATTTCAGGATTTTACTCCATATAGTGGACTTCAATGGGGGTCAGCAGGTTAAAGGTCCAAATTGCAATTTTTAAAGAGCTCTACACAATCCCAGCCGAGGAATATCTAGCAAAACGATTGGTCATTTTCTAAAAAATAAAAATGTATATACTTTTTAACCATAAATGTTCATCTTGCACTAGCTCAACTTCATGCATTATGTAATCACGTTGGAAAGGTCACATGCTGTTAGTTCTTTATCTGTGTACTCTGATTCAAAAAGGTAGGGTAGAGTAACTTTAAAGTCATCCGACATTGTTGTTTTACCTTTTTTGTACAGGGCGTTTGACTTTCTTTGCACATTCGCTTTGTAAACAATGGGTCGGTACTTACGTTTACGTCACACGTGATGTTTCCAGCATGACTACGTAATGCGTGAAGTCGAGCTAGTGCGAGATGAGCATTTGTTGTTAAAAAGTACATCAATTTTATTTTGTTTTTAAAAAATGAGCATTCGTTTTGGTAGATGAGACCCTTATTCCTCGGCTGGAATCGTGACGAGCCCTTTGAAGCTGCATTGAAACTGCAGTTTGGACCTTCAACTCATTCCAACCCGTGGGCTTCCATTAAAGTCCACTATATTGAGAGAAATCCTTTAATGTTTTCCTCAAAATCTTGAATTTCTTTTTGACTGATGAAAGAAAATATGAACATCTTAAATTACATATTTCTCCTTTCTGGTTGACGTTCTTATAGGTATATTGTATTTTAATGAATCAGTTTTATTTTCTCATACCTTGTTCAGGAGGGCCTGGTTCCCTTGAAGAGCGCACGTTTGTTTTCCGACCTCAGTGAGAAGATTCGTAAGGTTCTGGAATCCAACTTTGGTCTGGAATCACCCCTGTATTTCTCCAGCTCAAACCTGGTCTGCCGATCTGCCATTGGTAAACTGACTCGTTTTTTTTAAATGCATATTGAACACAGACCTATTTAGTTCTTAAGCAAGCATGTGTCGATCTCTCTTTCAATTCAGAGAAACAAGAGGAGCGTGGAGACTGTCTGCTCATCTCAGAGCTCAACGACTGTATCAGAGATCCATCAACACACAGTGATCAAGGATACAGGTTTGCCACTTGAGGAACTACTAAAGCATCATGGTTATTTAGTTTATAGTATTTTCACTAATACATTCTGATTTGCTTCATAGTGCCATTTTGTACCTTAATGATGACTTCAAAGGAGGAGATTTTATCTTCACCGAGTCGGATGCCAAAACTGTCTCTGTAAGATTTGTAAATGTTGCACATTATTTTTATTCAAACTAGCAAGCTGTGTAGAGGAGTAAATTACTTGTTCAATGCCACAGCATGTTCCGTTAAATGTTTCTATAAAATGTGCTGTTATAGCACGAATTTGCTAAGACGGATATTATTTGACTTTACTGTCTCTTCAGGCTGTGGTGAAGCCTCGGTGTGGTAGAGCTGTGGGATTCAGAGCTGGACAGGAGAATCTTCATGGAGTGACCGCAGTAACTAAAGGCCAAAGATGTGCTTTAGTGCTTCGCTTCAGTCTGGATCCTCATCACAATGAGAAGGCAAGTATGATTCCAGTGCAATTTTGTGAATGCTAAAATAAAGCAATGAAATAGGAATTACAGTACATTCAAACAGGAAAACTAACACTTTAATGGGGTCTATTGAGTGTTGTTGTTATTATTAACTAAAACTTAAAAAAAAAAATAGTTAATTCAAAAATCTAAAGCTGTAAAAAAATTAAATACAAATATTGAACAAACCTGCAATGAAAATTTGAAATGTGGCCTTTGCAGCTTACTGAAATAAAATAAGTTGAAGTACAAAAGTTACTAAAACTAAATAAATAATAAACTGAAACTAAATAACAACAATAAAACTAATAAAAATTACAAAAGCACATAACAAAATTACTAAAACGTAAAACTAAAATTTAAATGAAAACTGAAAAATACCTAAAATAAAATGAAATATAATTATTAAATAAAAAAAAAACATTTAAGTTCAAATATTAAAACTAAATGAATAATAAATTAAAGCTAAACAGAATAAAGCTAAAAAAAATGACAAAAACACACAACAAATTACTAAAACTTTAAAATTTAAATAAAGACTGAACATATAACTAAAATAAAATTAATTATAATTATAAAATGTAATATATATATATATATATATATATATATATATATATATATATATGAAAATTATAAATGCGGCCTTTGCAACTAACTAAAACAAACTAAGTTGAAATACAACTATTATAAAAACTGAATGAATAATAAATTAAAGCTAAACAGAAATAGTAAAACAAGAAACTGACAAAAGCACATAAATTACTAAAACTTAAAACTAAAATTTGAATTAAAATAAAATTAAATATAAATATTACATTTTAAAGCACTTAAATGAAAATTATAAATGTGGCCTTTGCAACTAACTGAAATAAACGAGTATACAAAAGTTACTAAAAGTACAAAAGTATAATAATCAATAATCAATTAAAACTAAATTGACACACTAAAACTAATAAAAATGGCAAAGGCACGTAAAATGACTAAAAATCACAACTAAAATTTAAATGAAACTATAACTTAAAAAAATAATATAATTATTAAATTAAAAAACTTAAACTTTAAAACTTAAATGAAAATGTGGCCTTTGCAACTAACTGAAATAAAATAAGTT
>JAHKKF010491421.1:0-18080 GCA_019740295.1 Labeo calbasu
TTTTTTTTTTAAATAAGTCTCTACTGCTCATCAAGCCTCCATTTATTTGATCCATAGTACAGCAAAAACAGTAAACTTTTGAAATATGTTTTACTATTTAAAATAACTGTTTTCTCTTTGAATATATTTTGAAATAATTTATTCTTGTGATCTCAAAGCTAAATTTTTAGCATCATTACTGTAGGCTTCAATGTAGGAGTAATGATGCTAAAAATTTAGCTTTGATCATAGGAATAAATTACATTTTAAAACATATTCAAATAGAAAACAGCTATTTTAAATGGTACAAATATTTCAAAATTGTACTGTATTTGCTGAACTTTGAATCAAATAAATGCAGGCTTGGTAAGCAGAAGAGACTTACTTAAAATCTTACTGTTTGAAAACTTTTGACTGGTAGTGTATTTTAGTTAATTATAAACAACCCTGCCTTCACAATATTTGCCATAACTAGACCTATTAATTAACTTTAAAGCTGTGCATTTTCCCTGTAATTAACTTACTTTTGTCCAATCCTGTGATTTTTCTTCCTCATTATAAGATCGTCCTCGTGTCTGTGTTACTGGAGCATCCAACCATCCTCTGCCCTTCTTCCACTGTGGGAGAAGAAACAGCCCTTGAACTACTATCAGTCTTCTCTCACACGCCCCAGAAATCCATCATCCTCAAGTGCAATGTCATGTTGGCCATCACCAACGTGATAATATGCACATCCTGCCTGGCTACCCACACAAAGATGGCAGAAGACTGGCTGGACCTTCTATTTCAAACAATCCAGGACACCAACGACTACAGATGCGGCGTTTCCCAGCAGCCAATAAGGGCCACTGCTTGTGACTGCCTGCGAGAAATGGAAACCTGTAACCCTGGTCTTCTCTCTCAAAAGCTAGAGGCCTTATATCTTCTGAAACATCAAGAAACCACAGTTCTGCATCAGTCCTACTGCATGCTTTACACACTCGGGCTGAAGAACGCCATAAAGATCTTGGCGAACCAAAAAGACGTCACTGATTTAGAGTTCAAGAGCATCCTAGGAGGAAATGAGGGGTTTGCATGGAAAACCAATCAGTTGGGATTGACCTCTTTGCCGATAAACATGACGGTCCAAGTTCCACACTTACCACCAGGATTGGATTGTAAAGAACTCAAATCAATAATGTCTTCACTCCTGGAGGAGTCTTATTTGCTGACGCCTATTTCCCAGTCTGCCTTACTTAGGGAGCTCGTAGAAGTTGTCGCGATGGTTCCGGGACTCTCTCCGACGTTATTCAAATCGCAGCTTCTGCGACTTTTCGGAACAGCGGACGTTTCGCTCATGCATGCCACGCTCTTTATGAAGGAAACATTCACAGACAGCCTCTTCACTGGGGAGGATGAGAACTTTCTGCTTAAGCGTCTCGTAAGCACAGCCCAGCATCCGCTCCTAAGAATTCCCGAAAAGCTCTTCTACATGGAATGCATCTTGCATTTCCCTGAGAACCGCCCCATATCCAGTTGCGGGGAAGAGAGTTTACCCGTGCTGGTTACACCACGTCTGGCGGCGTCTCTCCATCCAACGGTTTTCAATGATAGTGCTACTATGCTCTGCAGACTGAACCTTCTTTGTCTGGTCCACCTTGAAGCAGACGAGGGCGAAGAGGATAAAGGAATCAACTACCTGTTTGATCACATAATGGCTCTTTTGAAAATCGTAGACAATGACTGTAGCAGAGAAGTTGTGGTGACCTCTTTTAGAGCGTTGTTTATTTTCCTCATGCACTTCAATGGCATCGAACAACTCCCCGAGAAGTTGATCGAGAAATTATGCGATATGTATTCCAGACATTCGAGACTCGCTCCGAATTTGATAGGCCTCGCGGATCGCATCCAGGAGCATCTGGACGACCCAGTCTGGTCGGTGAAGTTGTTGAGAGGCCTTCAGAAATGCATTATGGAAATGCCTCCGTTGCAGTTGACGATTCACAACTTGAGTTGGCACCTCAAAGTCTTGAGAAGAGTAGCTAAAGAGGGGCAGATCACCCAGAAGAACACCATTTATCTTCTTCTCAATGTTCTCATCAACTCAAACTTATGTGAAAGAGGCAACTGGCAGGTTGGAAACGCAGTTCTGGCTGTTTGTCGCAATCTTTTGGAGCATCCCTCTATCGATCAAACGTTTATCGAGTTGGCTGATCTTTTGCAACACATATCGGTGCATTATGACGACAGGGATATTAAGGATCACGCTCGTTTCTACTACACATTGCTAACTAACCTATCATGGGAAAAGCTGACAGGGGTTCTCGTCAAAGGACTCGACGGAGGACGTGCCAAAGAAAGGTCGCATTCTGCGATTATGGCCGAGAGTGAGGGGATCGCCAGTAACCTGACTGTGCATAAAACCAACCGGCATGTTTTACAACTCATCAAGGTGCATGAAAAAGCCTTCCAGAGCTCTTTGGAAAGTTCAGAGCCGTTGGAGACAACGGAAGAGGCTAGGAATTGGATGGAGGTTTATCAAGGACAGTTTCAGACTCCTGGATTTGGCTCTGAGGTCATCTTGAGGTACAATCTGACTCATGCGAAAGAATCCGATCCTTTATTCGATGAAGTCTTCACGATCTGTCTGCATTTTGAGCTGAGAGACTCAAACTACGCAAAGGTAAATGACATACATGTACCATGTGTGTTCAAAGACAGAAAGCCACCTGAGGTCAAAGTCAAGCTCAAGCCTTTTCAACCCTACCCTACTACTTTATGCATAAGTGCCATATTTACCACTCAAGACGGACGTTCTTGGCACAGCCAACTGCCTGATGTGAGCGTTTCATTCCCTGAGATATTCCTCCCTCTGCCTTTACCGCCAAACACACCCTGTGAATGCAAAGAGCAAGTGTTTGACAGCATCTGGGAGGCTGCCGCCTCTGGGAATCCTGATAAATCTGCTACTAGTCTGTTCTGTTTCAAAACTGGAGATGAAAGTCTTACTACTCTGATTGAGACACATTTTCAGGGTTACCTTATTACGGATCAGCCGATCGAAAGATCGTGGAAAGTCTTGTTCTTTCTTCCACCCATGTGCCATGTGCTTTTGAAGCTTACACAGGCTGAGGATGCCGTTCAGGTCAGCATTGCAACGGACAACTGGGAGCTGTTACCCTTCGTGAACTCTTACCTCCAAAACATTACTGATCATTGTAGCGCAGCTGTAAAAGATGGCTAATTTGCATAGTCGATTTTAACCAATTAGATTTATTTTTATTACTTCCTTTTTTGATATAACACCATGTGTTTTGTGTATGAAATCTCTGACTAACATGTTTAATAAAATATATATGTGCACATATGTTATGCTGTTTCATGCTGCTGTTTCTTCTGCTTTAGAAAAGGAAGATCAATGTAAAGCATTGAATACTTGAACATATGATTTAATGAAAACAAAATTCCCAACATAAAATAGACACACAGTATTTAAATTAAAAATAGAAAATCTGAGCATAAGGACATTAAATGCATGATTGAATGCTTGATTTACAGTTTCAGTTTTAGTGACAAAGCAAACTTTTCTGTTTGCTGAAGATTTTAGATTTTATTTACCCATTAACTTAGTAAACATTTGATATTTTTTTAAGATGACGTGGCCTCCGTGACCAGATAAGACAGTCCATGAGTGAGCTGTGTGCTTTCACTGTGAAAGACCTTCAAAGTTGGGCTCCGTACAGGCCGGTAGAGCACTTTGTCTGTTTAACAGTTTGTCCATGATGCCAATTTCAGCATCGCGCTTTTCAACCTCCTCTAGTGGCGTCCAAGACATGTCATGTTGGAGTTTGTATCCGCCAAGGAACTTGTGAGGGCAATTAGGACCCCATTCCTGCAAGAGATTGAAACCATATCATAATAAATTAGCTGTTAAATGCTGTACTTTATTTTAGCACAATTATTTGTTTTCTGGTGGCTTTTTGTACACTAGCAAGGTTTTTGAACAGCAAGATTTTTAATGTTTTTTTTGTTTTTTTTTAAAGAAGTCTCTTCTGCTCACCAAGCCTGCATTTATTTGATCCAAAGCACAGAAAAAACAATACAATTTTGAAATATTTTTACTATCTAAAATAACTGTTTTCTTTTTTAATATATTTTAAAATGTAATTTATTCCTGTGATCAAAGCTACATTTTCAGCATCATTACTCCAGGCTTTAGTGTCACATGATCTTTCAGAAATTATTCTGATATGCTGATTTGCTGTTCAAGAAACATTTCTTATTATGATCAATATTTAAAACAGCTGAGTACATTTTTTACATTTATAATGTTACAAAAATGTCTTTTTTAGATGAATAGAAAAATGCTGTTCTTCTGAACTTTTCAAAGAAACATGAACAATTATTTTTAACAATAATAATAATAAATGTTTTTTATAGCAGCAAATCAGAATATTAGAATGATTTCTGAAGGATCACGTGGCTGGAGTAATGATGCTAAAAATTCAGCGTTGAAATCACAGGAATAAATTACATTTTAAAATTTATTCAAATAGAAAGCAGTTATTTTAAATAGTAAAACTAAATTCCAAAATTTCACTGTTTTTGCTGTACTTTGGATCAAATAAATGCAGGCTTGGCGAACAGAATACTTTAAAAAACATTAAATATCTGACATGAAAAATCTTATTTGACCTCACCTCATAAAGTGGCAGTCAACTCACCTGTGGAGACAGAATCGAGAAGTACCGCTGTCCAGATTCACGCATGTACAGATAATACATGTTTCCAGGTTTCTTTACAACATTACAGGCAGCATGATGAAGCTCAGCATCTTTCTTAGCATCTTCTAAAACCTGAATTGCAAACACAAAATGATTTAACCATTATTTATTTGTCACATATCAGACTGTCACAGATATTTAAACATTAAAGGAATAGTTAGCCTAAAAATGAAAAGTTGCTTAAATTGTACTCATCCTCAGGTCAGCCAAAATGTAGATGAGTTTGTTTCTTCATGGGAACAGATTTGGAGAAATGTAGCATTACAACACTTGCACAACAATAGATCGTCTGCAGTGAATGGGTGCTGTCAGAATGAGTCCAAACAGCTGATAAAAACATCACAATAATCCACACCGCTCCAGTCCATCAGTTAACAATGAGTAAAGTGAAAAGCTGTGTTTTTGTAAAAAACAAATCCATAATTAAGAAGTTTTAACTTTTTTATCAGTTGTTTGGACTCTCATTCTGACGGCACCCATTTACTACAGAGGATCCATTGCTGAGCAAGTGATGTAATGCTAAATTTCTCAGAATCAGTTCTGATGAGGAAAAGTCTACATATTGGATGGCCGGAGGATGAGTCAACTTATTCTGTAAACTAATCCTCTAAGTCCAAAATGGTAATTTGATTGACACTTAAATCTTACCTTTCTTGCTTGCTCCTGAAGGTATCTTATCTGGTCAGCAATCACTGTAAGTTTGTTGCAAGCATTGGCTCTGATAAATTCATCTCCCTGGAAAAAAAACAACCATGATTGATCAAAAAATCTGTATATCCATATCAAAAAAGTGCTAAAGAGCTAAAGCATTACTTACCTTTTGTACTTGCTGTGCCAGAGCAACTAGATCCATGGGATCCCCAACCCGGTTAGTTTGGTAGGGACTCACCAATACTATTCCACTCGGGTTACTGCTGGTCTCCACCAAAGTTACTATAATATTAAAAGTGTCGACATGTAAAATCCGGTTGCACAGCATAGAGGTGATTTTAAGCGACGTAAGATCTAGTGTAAACAGTTTCTGACAAAATACCGTAGTTACAACATATTTTAAGAAACCAAAGACTGCCCCAATCTAGATTCCACTCCAAAATACATGTTAAATCATGCTCGTTTTCCCAAAATGGCTTAAATTATTATAGAGAAGAATAAAGTCAACAGTTATGTTGTTTCTAGATCATTTGGGATAATTACATCCTGACCAAATGGTCATCAACTGTAAAATAGGAATGGGCGTGGAATACTAAAAATCATTTTAAACAATGGGGTGTCTAAAATTCATTAACAGACCACAACAGTTACAGGAGCAACTTCGTTTACATTAAGGGTTGTAAATTGTAACTGTATAAAAGATTTGTTCAGGGTTCATTAGAAAATTCATTGAATCTAAGGTTCTAAATGTACTTTATCACTACTAGCTTTATAATCTTCATTGAGATCTTTAATATCCTAATAATTTGTCTTACAATATATATTGTAATAACTATAGTATATTTTATTTAGCCACCAATGTTCTTAAATCTTTCTGTACTGATCTGATTTGAGATCACACAGTAATTTACTGTGTAAGAAACTGCGGCTACTACGGTAAATTTTATAAGGGTTATTATGTAACAGGTTGGATAAGCTCTCGAGAGTGAAAGTACAAGAGCAGATATTCAGGATGTTTTTTTTTATTATTATTAAAAAAAGCAACCTTCTGAAAACTTTAAACATATCAGTGCTGTTTTTTTCATATTAGTGATGGTAGCTTAATATTATGGCACTGACTCTGACGTAAGAGCCAATAATGGGACATTTCATAACATTACGAAAGTTTTGTCAACTTACAAGTTACAACAAGCATATATTTTGTTCGTCACTGATAATACTTCGGAGACAAAACATTCAACCATTGTTTTAAACATAACTGTGGTACAATGGAATGATTAACTCGACCAATTCAATCTTCCACTAGGTGTTAAAACGCACAACAACCTAAGTCTATTATTCATATAATTACCAGGTTTACCATTGAAAGCATTTGTCTTACCCGTGGTGGTTTTGTTGGGTTGTTGTGGTAAACTGACAGTTTTATCCATTCTGTAATTAAATATCCCAAAGCGCTCAGCAAATTAACACGAGACTTCTCGCTGTTGTCACAAAAGTCTCGCAAAACACTAAGGAGGCGTATCTTGGGGTCCTACTGTTTTTTCTGCCTCGAGTAGAAGCCGTGATAGCTGCCTGTGTAAAAATAGCTGTATTTTTGTCATTAATAATTTCCTCACAAATTTAATGAGGGGTTAAACTATAGAACGTGTTCTAGGATAATACTTTTGAATATCATAAGGCAAATTAATATTTATAATATCGATATTTCAAATATAAAGCGACCATGCATGTTTAACGGTAGCCTTTGCATAAATGATGATGTCGTGTTACGTCGACTGCAGATAGTGGTAACGTGAGTTTTCTGCAGTTATGAAAGATCTAAGTTTGAAACTTATGAAACTGCAAGTCTGTACAAGTTTATCGTTTGTTTTGCACTACACCCTTGGACATTTCATTCGTATTATCTTAATTATGCAAGATGTTTCTGTTTACTTTTTTTTCTTTATTAATTCAAGCATTTAAACAACTTTTTTTTTTCATTACATTGAGGAAAACCCATACTGCATTTTTTGTTTTTTTCAGCGAAAAAGGCTGTGTGTGTGTGTGTTGTTTTTTTTTTTTTTTTTTTTAAGTAACATTTCAAAATAACTTTAGAAAATAAAAAGTGCAATTGTATGAGGGTTTAAAGATCCCAAGTGGCCTGTGACTACTATTAGATTTATTTATTTAATTAATGTATTTATGTAGTTAGTGAAATTGAACATTCATTAAAACTTAAAAATGATATTAAATATTATTACGTTAAATTATGCTTACCAGATCACTATAAAGAAATCTACATTTTATGTAGACTATTCAAGTAAGAAAATACACAGTGCTGATGTGTTAGATTATACTGCCTAATGACTTAATAATAGTCACAACAAAAAGTTGTTTTATTAATGCTTTAATGTCAACAATGCCATATCCCACTGTATAACATTAAAAAAACTATACATTGCAAGTAAGCACCATTAAACTGTTGTTTTATGTGAAAATGTTAGAGGATGAGCATATAGCAACCGTTTTAATTGCTTTACTATTTTTAGATTTTGACATATACATTTTCAAGCACTATAAAAGGTTTCCCCCTTGTAAACTTGCATTTATGATTGTGAAATTTACATAAAATAAAGTTTATAATAAAACCAACAACTTTTAAAGAATGATCCTTAATACCAAGTAACCAGCCTTTTCCCCTCCCGATAAAATACAAATCACTTACATTCCGATTAATGAACTCAATTTTAATTAAAAAATAAATGAATACATTAAAATTCAGTTTTTAAGTATGAGTATGTCTTGTATGCCAACCAGTTTATCTACAGAAGTTATGTATACAATAATAATAGTTTCAGTTAAAAATGCGTCACTCAAATCTTTGAAATCTGTGACTACCCAAATTCACAGTTACCCTAAATTTCTCGGTTCTTACACAGGGCAGTCTTTCACGCAGTCCTGGAGCTCCACCCTCTCCAAAGACCTTCGGAGATTCTCCAAAACCGAGTTCTACCTCACAGGCCTACCGTCTCCAAGATGTGGACCGCACTGTCCCTGATCTCAATCCTCTCCACTGTCCATTTCACCTTGTGTGACACCCAAATCAATGGAATATTTGAGCCATACGATCTGCTTTTTGATAACGCGGTGGAGGCGTATTATAAGCAGGACTGGCTGGCTGTGATTCTTAACATGGAAAGAGCTTTGCGGAATAAAGCGGCGCTGCGTAAAATCCAGACGCACTGCCGCTTATCCTGCGCGAATCACACCGCTTTCGATGAGCCTTTACCAGGTGTGGGTATCCCGATCCCAGGAACCGGGGCCGTGGAAGATTTAGCGTTTTTCCAGAGGATTCTCAAACGGGCCGATTGTGTGAATGCATGTGAGAGGGACAAAATGGGACCACCGACACTTCATAAAGTTAGTGAGGCTATAGAGCTGGAGTTCAAGAAAAGGACGCCATACAATTACCTGCAAGTGGCTTACTTTAAGGTAAATAAGAGCCATAAAAACGCATGCAAAAACTTTTTATAAAACGCAAAGGCATTTAACAAGTAAACAGGAATGGGGATGAAATTCAGTGCATCTGAGTGCTTTTTGTAAACAAAGAATATCGAGTTATCAAATACATTCTATCAATGCATAAAAGTGCATCGGATACAGTTTTGTACACATTTGTGCTAATGTCATTGAATGGTTAACTGTTTGAGAAGCTCTTCCACGTTTCCCCAACCCCCTCAATCTCACATCACTGTGCCACGTCTTTAGGTGGAGCCTTGCGGACTTTTAGATGCTTCCAGAACTGCTAAGAGGGGCACTAAAATACCACTGACGTGTAAAAGTATAGTTTAAATGAGATTTACAGTCGTGTGCTTTAGCCTCGGACCACTAGGCCTGAGGAAAAAGCAACGTTTTTGCATTAAAAAAACAACAACAACCAAAAAGCATAGTATCAACAAGTATGAACAGTCATCACAAATTGCAGCAATTACTTCAGTGACAATATATACAAATTATTTTGTTGAAAATAGTCTTTTATGCTCACCAAGGCATTTATTTGATCAGAAATACAGTAAAATTAGAATATTTTTTATTTCTGTGATGCAAAGCTGAATTTTCAGCATGATTACTCCAGTCTTCAATGTCACATGATCCTTCAGAAATCATTCTAATATACTGATTTTCTGCTCAAAAATAAATACGTTTTTTAACAGTAAGATTTAGTCTGGTGCTCACCAAGCCTGCACATATTTGATCCAAAATACAGCAAAAGCAGTAATGTGATTTTTTTTTTTTTTTACTATTTAAAATAAGTACTTTCTATTTGAATATATTTAAAAATGTACTTTATTCAGGTGATCAAACCTACATTTCCAGCATCATTACTCCAGTCTTCAGTGTTCTGATCCTTCAGAAATCATTGTAATATGTTCAAGAACATTTTTATTGTCAATATTTATTATTACAATATTTTATTACTGATAATAATAGTTATAATCAATATTTAAAATAGTTGAGTAAATTTTTTTTCAGGATTCTTTGATGAATAGAAAGATCCAAAGATCATCTGAAATGAAAAGCTTTTGTAATATTATACACCATACAATTCAAATACTTGGAGTCTTTTTTTTTTTTTCTTGTGGAAAGAAAGTTTTTATTAATCAAAGAAACCTGAAAAAAAATCTGCTCAGCTGTTTTCAACATAATAATAATAATAAATGTTTTTGAACAGCAAATCAATATATTAGAATGATTTCTGAAGGATCATGTGACTGAAGTAATGGTGCTGAAAATTCAGCTTTAAAATCACAGGAATAAATTACATTTTAAAATATATTCAAATAAAAAGCAGTTATTTTAAATAGTAAAAATATTTCAAAATTGTACTGTTTTTGCTGTATTTTGGATTAAATAAATGCAGTCTTGGTGAGCAGAAGAGACTTTAAAAACATTAAAAATCTTACTGTTCAAAAACTTCTGACTGATAGTGTATAGAAAATTATATTTTGTTAAATGTTTTTGAAAAAAGTCTTTTATGCTCACCAATGCATTTATTTAATCAAAAACACAGTAAAACAGAAATAATGTGTAATATAAAAAATATAAAAAAAGTTCAGCATCACGTCACATGATCTTTCAGAAATCATTCTAATATGCTGATTTGCTGCTCAAAATAAATAAATAAATACATGAAATAGATAGATAGATAAATAATATTAAAAAAGTTGTGCTGCTTATGTTGTATGACTTTTATTATTTATTTTATTTATTTTATCTATATTCTAGGAACACCTTTGCTCCTAAAGCATTGCTTTGAAAGCATGAGTATTTTCTAACCAATGTCTGAATATTTTTTATTTTCTTTGTACTTGCAGATAAACAAGCTTGACAAGGCAGTGGCAGCAGCGAATACATTTTTCATGGCAAACCCCGACCACGTAGAGATGAAACAGAATTTAGAGTACTACAGGATGATGGCTGGGGTGCAAGAGAGCGATTTCAAGGACTTGGAGGAGAGACCGCACATGGTAAGAACAATGTTTATTAATCTGAATATGTTTAGATTTTATCTCACTGCCTTATAAAACTAATTGACTGTACCTTTAATTGCTGATTTGCAGGCTGCATTTTTAGAGGGCAAGATTCATTACAGTGCAGAGGATTTCACCCCAGCCATCGAGCACTTCGAGGAGGCTGTTGAAGAATATTTCATCGCTTATGAGGAATGCAGAGTTCTCTGCGAGGGAGCGTTTAATTACGACGGTTACAACTACATGGAGTACAACGCCGATCTCTTTCAATCTATGACAGGCACGTGGTATTCTGATGCTTTTAGATTCTCTTTGACTTCGTTTGATGTCTTTTTTAATTCTCATGGTGTTTGATATCTCATTTGATTTCTCTTTTTCTTGTATATATTTCTGTTACACTAAATGTTTGATAAGTATGGATTTTTTGAGGGGTTCATGTCTGTGTTCGCAGATCATTACCTTCACGCTCTGAACTGCAAACAGAACTGTGCTGTGGATCTGGCATCCACTGCTGGAAGAGAGACGCCTTTTGAAGATTTCCTCCCGTCACAATTCAACTACCTTCAGTTCTCATACTATAACAGTACGATACACTCTTCATCAGCAGAATCATATTCAGTACCTGATTTCAGAGTTGTTATCCTTAACTAAAACCAAAACCAATATTGTTTTATGTCTATATAGAGTCTATATAGTTTTTATTGATTTTTATTTCAGTTTTAGTTTTAGTCAAATTAAAGTAAATTAAAATGAGAAATGAAATATGTTAGTATATAAGTGTTTTTATATTATTTCAGTTTTATTTAAATGCATACCAAATAACGAAAATGTTTCAGTTACTGAAATAATAATTGAATAATTGAAATAAATCTGCAATAAAATAAAATATTAGAAAAACATAAAATTAGTTTCAGTTTTTATATTATTTTAGTTTATTTCAAATAACGAAAATGTTTTTTTTAATGGTTTTACTTTTAGCTTATTATAACAACCTTAGTTTCAGTTACTGAAATAAATCTGCAATAAAAAAAAAATTCATTGAAAAAAAGATAAAAAAGAAACAAATATTATATACAAAAAATAAACAAAATAACGTTTTATATTATTTCAGTTAATGTTTATTTCAAATAACACAGATTTTTATGGTGTTAATTATAATAACCCTGGTTTCATAAATTGAAATACATCTTGCAATAAAATAAAATATTCGAAAGGTATAAACAAAATAAACAATTTTTTAAATATTATTTCAGTTAATGTTTATTTTATTTCAAATAATGAAAATGTTTTTTTAATGGTTTTAGTTTTATTTAACTATAATAACACTGGTTTCATTAACTGAAATAAACCATGCAATAAAATAAAATATTAGAAAAGTATAAACAAAATAAATGTAAGTTTTTTTTTATTATTATTTCAGTAAATGTTTATTTTATTTTAAGTAATGAAAATGTTTTTTTTTATTTCATGGTTTTAGTTTTATTTAACCATAACAACACTAGTTTCATTAATTGAAATAAATCTGCAATAAAATATTAGATAGAAAAGGCACACAAAATAAGTTTAAGGTTTTTTTATTTATTTTATTTTATTTCAAATAATTATTTTTTTAATGGTTTTAATTTTAGTTAAATATAATAACCCTGCTTTAAGTAACTGAAATACATCTACAATTAAATTAAATATTAGATAAAAAAAATGTTTTATTAAAAAAAAAATTAGAACTTTTGCTTTTGCATCTAACTAAAATCAGTTGAAGTACTGAAAGTACAAAATATTTAATAACACTGAAATATATTTAAAATAATCAAAAAAGTTATTTAAAATTCAATTAATCAGTATTGCATTGTGTATAAGTATTTAATATACAGTTGGGGTGTTGCTAATTAATGTATATTTTTGAGAACTGCAGAATGTTTTAAATGCATCATGTATTATTTATGTCCGAGTTCATTTTTAAAGCTTTGATCTGTTTCTTCCTCAGGTGAGAAATATGAACAGGCCATTGAGTGTGCTAAAACATACCTGCTCTTCCACCCTGAGGATGAAGTCATGGCTCAAAACCTGGCATATTACTCCGCTGTGCTGGGAGACGACAAAGCGGTCAACATTACAGCCAGAGAGGTGCCGTCTGCACGTGCCACTGATGCACAAGCATGCTTTTGATCTACAGCACATAGATTTGCAAAATCATTTCTTAAAAACATTTATTTTAAATGCAAATACATGATGCAACAAGGTGCATGCTTTCAGAACATACCATCATGTTTTTTTCTTGTTGCAGGTTGTTAAGCAGCACATCAAAAGGTCTTTGCTGGAAAAAGAGCTTCTTTACTTTGGCTATGAGATGTTTGGAAGAAATTTTGTTGATCCGGTAAGTGTGTTAACATGTGCTTAGTGCTTCACATATTTGTGTTCAGTTATGTAGTTATAATAAAATCATTGTGTCTCAGGACACATGGACCCCTGAGGATGTCATGCCCAAGAAACTAAGAGACAAGCAAAAGTAAGTATACCTTTAAGTGTTGCATCTGATATATTAACATGAAAGTTCAACTGACCTGATGTTGGTTTCCTCTGCGCATGCAGAGCCGATAAAGAAACAGCCGCGAGGATTACGGAGGAGATCAGTAACCTGATGAAAGAGATCGAGACGCTTGTGGAAGAGAAGAGTAAAGAATCATCAGACCTGACCAAATTTGTGAAGGATGGTAAGACTTAAAGGGATAGTTCACCCAAAAATGAAAATTCTGTCATTAATTACCCTTTCATGTTGTTCCAAACCCAGAAGACCTTTGTTCATCTTTGGAACACAAATTATTTTCAATGAAATCTGTTGTGTTGTGTCATGTTACTCTTGTGAATGCACATCCAAGACATATAAGAAAAGAAATTGTTTAATAAAGTAGTTATTTGAGGTTTTTTGGCGCACAAAAAATATTCTTGTAGCTTCATAACATTATGGTTGAACCACTGATTTTACCGATGTCCTTACTACCTTTCTGGGTCTTGAACGTGTCAGTTGCGTTGCTGTTTATGCAGGGCTAGAAAGCTTTGGACTTTCATCAAATATCCTAATTTGTGTTCTGAAAATGAACAAAGGTCTTACTGGTTTGAAACGACATGAGGGTGAGTAATTAATGACAGAATTTTCATTTTTGGGTGAACTAGCCCTTTAAAACAAACTTCAACATATGTGTAGGGCAGAGGTTGCGTTAGACTTTAACATTGTCTGTCACTTTGACGGACAGGGTCGTAAAAATTCCATCATAATCTATTATTACCAGTCATTTTAATTTTCAAATTTGAATTATAATAACACATTTAATCGCTTTTATTTTTGTTCACATTTTCATTTTTTAATTATAAACCTACAGGACGATATGCTTACGCATTTATTTTGAAGAGAACAGATGAGACTGCATAGCTTTTTACATTCAACACCGATTTTAATATATTCTCATTTTTGTGAACCAATATCGATTCGTAAATCCTTGTCGATCTTTTGATCTATGCTGTTACATAGTGTGACTCCCATCAAGTAAATCGCAATAGGCTAAGCTTTGTGTTACTTTTGATATGAAACAAAGTCTCAGATTTTAAATTCTGTGCATTTCATTAGGAAATTCAAGCAATAAATACCGGCGCTCTTTAATGTGGCGTGATAGATCGTTGTAGCTTCTGTGTACTTGCCTTTGTGTAAACAAATGGATAGCAAAACATTCGTGACATTTTCGTTTTTGTTCTGGATCCAGTGCTCTGCTGCCACACTGGAGCGCACTCGCCATCAACTGGACAGGAGTGGTAATTACAGTTTCAAGTTACAATAGATCACCCTCAGTGTAATCTGTTAAAGTGACGGACGCCCTTCAGATTTTTCCGTCATTCATCAAAAAACATCCATCAATGACAGACAATTTTCGGTTAACGCAACCTCTGGTGTAGGGATAATAAGTTACATGACCGGGATCTGAAAAACTGTTCCTTTTTCAGATGTCAATCCAGCCCCTACTTTAGAAGCTGCCAACAAACTCCCGTTTGACGACATTACGATATCCCTGACATCCACAGCCCTTAACGGTTCACAGCGGGTCGTCCTTGATGGCGTAATCACATCCGATGAGTGTCAGGAACTTCATGGCCTCTCCAGTGTATGTGTCCACATTTCTTTTGAGAGTAAACAAAAAGGTATTTTTGTATTATCTGCAGTCAAATATTTTTTTTTTTATGACCTAAATCTCACAGGCAGCAGCTATTCAAAATAGTTTTAAATCAACACCCTCTCCTCATTCAGCGAGTGAGATGTTTCAGGATATCACGGTTCTCAAAGCTCTGCAGGTGAGACCTACTTTACTAAAGGGGTTTAAAAGATTAGTTCACTTCTAGAATATAAAGTTCTTGATAATTTACTCACCACCATGTCATGTTCATGCCTTTCTTTCTTCAGTCGAAAAGAAATGAAGGTTTTTGAGGAAAACATTTCAGGATTTTACTCCATATAGTGGACTTCAATGGGGGTCAGCAGGTTAAAGGTCCAAATTGCAATTTTTAAAGAGCTCTACACAATCCCAGCCGAGGAATATCTAGCAAAACGATTGGTCATTTTCTAAAAAATAAAAATGTATATACTTTTTAACCATAAATGTTCATCTTGCACTAGCTCAACTTCATGCATTATGTAATCACGTTGGAAAGGTCACATGCTGTTAGTTCTTTATCTGTGTACTCTGATTCAAAAAGGTAGGGTAGAGTAACTTTAAAGTCATCCGACATTGTTGTTTTACCTTTTTTGTACAGGGCGTTTGACTTTCTTTGCACATTCGCTTTGTAAACAATGGGTCGGTACTTACGTTTACGTCACACGTGATGTTTCCAGCATGACTACGTAATGCGTGAAGTCGAGCTAGTGCGAGATGAGCATTTGTTGTTAAAAAGTACATCAATTTTATTTTGTTTTTAAAAAATGAGCATTCGTTTTGGTAGATGAGACCCTTATTCCTCGGCTGGAATCGTGACGAGCCCTTTGAAGCTGCATTGAAACTGCAGTTTGGACCTTCAACTCATTCCAACCCGTGGGCTTCCATTAAAGTCCACTATATTGAGAGAAATCCTTTAATGTTTTCCTCAAAATCTTGAATTTCTTTTTGACTGATGAAAGAAAATATGAACATCTTAAATTACATATTTCTCCTTTCTGGTTGACGTTCTTATAGGTATATTGTATTTTAATGAATCAGTTTTATTTTCTCATACCTTGTTCAGGAGGGCCTGGTTCCCTTGAAGAGCGCACGTTTGTTTTCCGACCTCAGTGAGAAGATTCGTAAGGTTCTGGAATCCAACTTTGGTCTGGAATCACCCCTGTATTTCTCCAGCTCAAACCTGGTCTGCCGATCTGCCATTGGTAAACTGACTCGTTTTTTTTAAATGCATATTGAACACAGACCTATTTAGTTCTTAAGCAAGCATGTGTCGATCTCTCTTTCAATTCAGAGAAACAAGAGGAGCGTGGAGACTGTCTGCTCATCTCAGAGCTCAACGACTGTATCAGAGATCCATCAACACACAGTGATCAAGGATACAGGTTTGCCACTTGAGGAACTACTAAAGCATCATGGTTATTTAGTTTATAGTATTTTCACTAATACATTCTGATTTGCTTCATAGTGCCATTTTGTACCTTAATGATGACTTCAAAGGAGGAGATTTTATCTTCACCGAGTCGGATGCCAAAACTGTCTCTGTAAGATTTGTAAATGTTGCACATTATTTTTATTCAAACTAGCAAGCTGTGTAGAGGAGTAAATTACTTGTTCAATGCCACAGCATGTTCCGTTAAATGTTTCTATAAAATGTGCTGTTATAGCACGAATTTGCTAAGACGGATATTATTTGACTTTACTGTCTCTTCAGGCTGTGGTGAAGCCTCGGTGTGGTAGAGCTGTGGGATTCAGAGCTGGACAGGAGAATCTTCATGGAGTGACCGCAGTAACTAAAGGCCAAAGATGTGCTTTAGTGCTTCGCTTCAGTCTGGATCCTCATCACAATGAGAAGGCAAGTATGATTCCAGTGCAATTTTGTGAATGCTAAAATAAAGCAATGAAATAGGAATTACAGTACATTCAAACAGGAAAACTAACACTTTAATGGGGTCTATTGAGTGTTGTTGTTATTATTAACTAAAACTTAAAAAAAAAAATAGTTAATTCAAAAATCTAAAGCTGTAAAAAAATTAAATACAAATATTGAACAAACCTGCAATGAAAATTTGAAATGTGGCCTTTGCAGCTTACTGAAATAAAATAAGTTGAAGTACAAAAGTTACTAAAACTAAATAAATAATAAACTGAAACTAAATAACAACAATAAAACTAATAAAAATTACAAAAGCACATAACAAAATTACTAAAACGTAAAACTAAAATTTAAATGAAAACTGAAAAATACCTAAAATAAAATGAAATATAATTATTAAATAAAAAAAAAACATTTAAGTTCAAATATTAAAACTAAATGAATAATAAATTAAAGCTAAACAGAATAAAGCTAAAAAAAATGACAAAAACACACAACAAATTACTAAAACTTTAAAATTTAAATAAAGACTGAACATATAACTAAAATAAAATTAATTATAATTATAAAATGTAATATATATATATATATATATATATATATATATATATATATATATGAAAATTATAAATGCGGCCTTTGCAACTAACTAAAACAAACTAAGTTGAAATACAACTATTATAAAAACTGAATGAATAATAAATTAAAGCTAAACAGAAATAGTAAAACAAGAAACTGACAAAAGCACATAAATTACTAAAACTTAAAACTAAAATTTGAATTAAAATAAAATTAAATATAAATATTACATTTTAAAGCACTTAAATGAAAATTATAAATGTGGCCTTTGCAACTAACTGAAATAAACGAGTATACAAAAGTTACTAAAAGTACAAAAGTATAATAATCAATAATCAATTAAAACTAAATTGACACACTAAAACTAATAAAAATGGCAAAGGCACGTAAAATGACTAAAAATCACAACTAAAATTTAAATGAAACTATAACTTAAAAAAATAATATAATTATTAAATTAAAAAACTTAAACTTTAAAACTTAAATGAAAATGTGGCCTTTGCAACTAACTGAAATAAAATAAGTT
>JAHKKF010491422.1:0-22808 GCA_019740295.1 Labeo calbasu
TTCAACACAACTCAGTCGCTCATTCTGAGATATTCTTGTCCAACTTACATCCCTGCTCCAGCATCGAAACAATGGAGGTCGGACTGTTACAGCTGATCTGAGGTAAAATGTTCATGTCAATCAACTATTGTGGGAGCGGCCTCTGTCTGTGGTTTTGTACATACATTGCCAACACACATTAATGTTCAAACAACATGTAAAAGTGAAGTTTGCATCGGATGACCCGTTTAAAAAAAACATGACCCAAAACTTTTAATTTCTTGCATTTTAGAATAGACTTTGATTCAGGAACATACTTATATTACCTTAAAATCTTGTCTAGGTGGATGGCTCACTAGGTTTTGTGACAGTGCTAATATGTATTAGTGTGCATGCTAACTGCAAGTTCCATTTAACATAGTTGCTTTTGCTAACCGCAGTTGCATAAATTTAGACAATGCATTCCATAAATTTATAATACTGTACATTTTCATTTAAATGTCAATTAACATGCAGTTAAGTGTCTAAAACATTACATTCAGTTTACGGTTAATTAAATTATTATGAAGCATATTATTTCCTTCTTCACAAGGATAGGCTTGACAAGCTATATTAAAAATGTTATATCATGCATATCACAGATATCTTGTGATAAATGATTGGAAAGTATGATATTAAAGACAATACATTAAAGTCTGTGCTATAATGGTAGTGGAGCAAAAGGTACACACTTCAATTTTTTTTTTCTTTGGCTGTATGACAACTCCATGAGCCTGTAGGCACTGGCCATACTTTCTGCTCCATAGCTCATCACATCCTGAGAAAGATTGGGGAATATTCATATACAACTACGTCTATACATCATCTTCAGAAGCGCTCTTTAGATTTGTATTTACTCTGCTCTATTTTTTATGAGATTTGTCCACAGACACTGACTATTTATGGCATTACCACAGTCTATTGTTCCCCTAATACAAACGTGTTCAGCATTTGCCTGTGTGTATTTGGATAAACTGCTTTTTTTGCCCCCTCTCCCTCTGAGGAAACCAATCCTGTTTTATTATTCATCAAGCAGACACTGTTCCAAATCTCCCTGCAGCAAAATGGAGGTGCGGTCGTGGCAGAGGAGGAAGGCATGAGACGGATAGTCACATGGACACGGCCGCTCCTCCAATTCCCATGTGAGTTGATGCTGGGTGACAATGGAATTCATTTCCTAAGAGCTGCCACGATTGTGTGTGTATGTGTGTGTATGCACATCAGACCGGGCTGTTGTAATGAGCTCTGGCAGCAGCCTGCTTTAGTATTAAAGGCACACGTTCACTTTTTTTTCTGTCTTCTCCACCTTTAGTGTGCTTTAGTGAGCTGTTTACAGCTAGCAAAGGAGAGACTAGAGTCTTGCCGTCTTTAGCCATGCAAATTACTGCTTCCTCCCTCCCCATAGACTTAAGTCAGGATAGACCACCAAGATCTATAATAATACCTGGAAACGTCTGATAGCTTTCATTTCAATTTTGTTCATTCTTTTTATTGTGGCTGCACAGTTTGGTCAAAATATTTAATTGCATTTTTTAATCATTTAAAAATATCTAATTATTTATTTATTATCAATAAAAAATAAGAAATATTACTATATTGTAACATTTCACTGTAAAATAAAGTAATAAAATCTAGTATTTAAGAAAAATATTTGTCAGAATAGTTAATAATATTTCATAAATAATATTTAATAATAGTATATAATATAAATAATACAAATTTAGGAGCACAGTCAAATTTTACAGAGCCCCTTCTGATAAAAAATTAGCCTTCCCATTACGAGGTGATATTTGACCCCTTAAAGTGACTTACAGGGAAATTTTGTTTTTACCTTTGTAATGGCATTTTTTTAACTTTATTAAAAGAATGTCATCTTTTATGTCAAATAAAAAATTTTTTTTAAAAAAAATTAAATGTCTAATTAATACAACAGAATAGGAACAAGTAGAATAAATTACCAATCAAATGAAATCAGTATTAACAAAATGAATTTGTACTACAGAAGTGGCACATAACACAAAAGTGGCTTGTAGGTGCATGAGGGCATGAGTGCAATCAAATTCATAAAGTCATGTTGAGATTAATGTTTTAAATATAAAATTTTGAATATCGAAATATTAAACGATTTAAATAACTGAAAACAAAATCTGCCAGTAGGTGGCGGCAAATCACTGATTTAATTGCTGAATCATTCATTCATTTAATTCGAACAGCTGATAGTCAAGCAATATAAGTCAATTAATATTAACTTCTTGTTTATTTAACTGTTGTATTAAATCAATATCTCATTTGCAAACTCCCTTAAAAATCATTAAAAGCTGTCACTCATCTTAGTTCATCGTGATCTCACAAAGTTCCCTTATAATCAACGAAGCTCTCTACATTGCAGGGCCCCGTAGATGATATTATTTTTTATATCATTAAATATATAAATATATATAACATATGTACAACTAAATATATTTAAATATATGTAGTTAATTAAATTGCACCCTTTGTGATTGGATAAGTGCACTGAGCCATATCACAATTTCAGTTAATTTCATTTGACTGTGCAACCCAATTTTTATACTTTGAAAAACTGTCATTTTGCATATTATTTCATGATTTCTTTTTCATATTTTTGTTGACTTAAATTAAATCCAGTTTCAGAAAAATTGACACATTTTTAATGAATGTAATAAAGTTAATGATTATAACACGGACAATTTTGTCAGTGGCATTTCTGTCCACTGGGCATTTTGTGTCAGCTGAATGATTTAACACTAATGTGGTTGTTTTCATTTGTGCAAAATTAAATATGGAGTCTAAGGCCCATAAGAACTCACTTCTGACCGTCGGTCTCATACTTTAGGGTCACATCCCCAAGGACTCGCCCGGCGTGCTAATAATCATCAAATGACGTTAAACACAGTCCATTATACATAATGGTGCGCCAAGGCCCATAAATGGGGTGGCCCAGGTTTTGGTCCACTTGTCCAGTCCAGAAAAGGGCTGTAAAAGCGGCTCGCCGTGGGCAGGAGGTGTGACCGCATGTCAGAGTGAAACTGTGAGGGCTGATGGAAGGTTCCTGAAAGTCATTGGTGGGACGGGAGGTCAGCGGGAGCGAGGGGGTGTGAAAGTAATATAATGAAGCCGTGCTGTGCTGAGTTAGAGGGTCGCAGTTCGACATAAATCACCTTGGTGGCTAAATTGGATTTATTTGCCATTCAAAGGGCCACATAATCTTTCACACAAATGATCCACTTCTTGGATAGATGGAAGTTTGTGCCATCATAGTGTGGAGGGAGTTTTCGACAGGCTGTTTTCTCTTCCTCCTGCTAGGGGTAATCAGTGAGTGAGAATGGTCTTGTGGTGGAGATTCCCTGTGTCATTATGGGATAGTAGTGGCTGCCAGTTTATCCTAAGCCACCACAGCTGCTCTGCGCTGATTTCACATGCATTCTGTGGGGAATTGCTATTGCACACAATCATCACATTGGATTAAAAGTTGTTGTGATTTTTAAGCACTCAACTCCTTTGCCAAAATCAATAGAGTAAGTCAATAGCTAACCCTACTCTTGCCACTGTGCGGTTTTGCCTAGCGAAGCCGACTCTCTGAGATTCACTATAGCACCTGAGCTATAGTCATGTGTCAAATTAATCTTGTAATGCTCAAACATTGCTCTTTAGTCTCGCATCTGTCTCGTTCTATTCAAGTCTTTCGATTTTGATTATCTTCAGGCTTGCCCGACTCACAAAAGCCTGAAACACGCTTTATGAAAGTATGTGAATTCTAACGCTTCTGCACGCAAACGTTTCATTCTGATATGTGCTGTAATTGCTGTAGTGGGCAAACTGTATTTTATGTTTTTTTTCTTTTTGCTCAACTACTGTCAAGGCAGAACAGTTGAAGAGGATCTCGCTGAGCAAGTTAAATGGACAACTTGTTGGCAGTTTTGAGGGTAACATCTATTCTGTGCAGCTGTCAATCTGATTACATGCCAGCAATGTTACTCAAGCATTAGCTTTTACATTTGTGTGCTTGTGTAAATGCGTTACATACTTGACTGGCCTAAAGCTAACGCAGCTCGCTCGCGAAAACTTGGCTTCCAATCACTTCAATGGTCTTTTTCTAAAGCTTTTCAAAATTTAGTGAACTCTTCAGTGAAATTTAGTCATTTGCAAATTCAATACAAAATGTATGAAAACAAACAAACAAACAAACAAACAAACAGAATTAAAATGTCACAGATTAGCCTCCTGGCTGTTTAAAAAAAAATAAAAAGTAAATGTAAAAAATATTCAAATTGGGGAGTTTTTATTTATTTTATTCCAAAATAAAATAAAATAAAATATCAAGTCACAAATTTTAATTTTAATCAGAAATAAAGCCGCAGTGGTGCAATTAAATCCTAATTGACTAAATTCACAATTATTAATCAAGTTCCAAATAAAGTCACTGAAGTTACAATAAGAAGTGGAGAATTTTGTGGAGAAAAAGGCGTATATCAGCATTTTTTTTCTAATGATCTTTTTTGAATTAGAGAATTTAACTTTTAATTGAATTTCTGATTCAAAATGGTAAGTTGTATTTTTTTTAAAATGTATATTTTTAACCCTTTTTTGAACATAAGATACATTCTCTATATTTGTTTTTATAGCCTTCCATTTGCACATTTTTAGAGGACAACATTGTGGTGTGAAATATATGTTTAAATAAAATACAGAAAATAAAAATAGATTTTTTATAGGGCTGCAACAACTAATCGTAAACACTGATAATAATTGATAACGAAAATGATCAACAACACATTAGATTATGGATTAATTGCATCTGTGCAATATGCACAGAAAACGTCTGTTAAACATCAGTTGTTGTTTTTTACCCAGTTAATCAAATAAATGAATCAACAGTAGTGTTAATTTTGTCAGCTATTTTCAGTTTTAGTCTTAATCCCGTGTTAAATGTCTTTGTTAGTTTTTATCATATTTAGTCAACCTTATCCAATTTAGTTTTAGATGAATAAAAGCCTCAACATTTTAGTCTAGTTTTAGTTAAAGAAAACCTGAAGTATTTTTGTTTAGTTTTAGTCAATGGAAAAATTGACTAAAGATTATTAATTAACCGTTAATTAATTAATTAATTTTGGCAGCCGGTTTTAATTTAGTCTTAGTCAAATGTACATTTTTGTTATTATAACAAAATAATTTTTTGTTTTTGTTTAGTCAAGTTTAAGTCAACAAAATGTATGAGCATTTTAGTCAGTGAAATCTTAGTCACATTTTCATCATGCTGTATAATGGTTAAACTGGCTGCCAGATTGCCTAAAATAAGCAAAACACCGGTTAGAACATGTATACTTTTAGCAGCGAAGCTCTGATTTGTGGATTTGAACTCGTTATCTGGCAACCACACACGAAAGCTAGCGTAGTAGAGGTGTGTAAAGCAGTCCGCAATAACATTTTATCTCCTTTTCTTTGACGAGGAGGTTTTTGGTAAAGTTTTTTTTTTTGTTGAATTAGGGGTGGGCAATATGGCAAAAATATCATATCACGATTTTTTTTTTTCAGAAGTATCACGATTTTATCACGACGTCATGTTGGTTTTACTATTTTGCAAATTATCTGAGCAGTACAGCCTACCTAATTTCTCTATTTTAAAAACAAAGACTTTCAAGGTAACAATGTATAAAATAAAAAAAGAATAGGAGATATTTAGTCCAAAGTGAGCGAAGATAAAAATCTTTGTCATTGTTTTATCTTTGTTATTAGAAGATAAAAACAAGAATACAAACAGTGCTTTATTTTTCAGGTATAGGGGTGTTTAGCAGTAGCATTCAGGAAATTGAATTAACAAATATAAAAAGTGAAACACTCTATACTTATGCATTTCTAATTATTGATTCTAATTAAAGTAACTGCATTAAAGTTCTTCAGTCAAGAGCAGTGAGTGATTTTTCTCTTTGTGTTTTGTTTTAATAACAATTAAAGGAATGCCTTAATCATGTTAAAATCTGAATATTGTTGTCCATGTAAACGTACTGACTGTCGTCTCGTCTTTGTCTCATCTTAGTCATGGAAAAAAGGTAATCAACGAACATTTTTTGTCATAGTTTTCGTTGACGAAATTAACACTAATCAACAGAATAATAACGAATACTGGTCATTCACTCCCCCCACCTACAATCACTAGACTCAAACCTGTGAACTTTGGGTAACAATTCCGATGCTCTAACCATTAGGCCATGACTGCTTTTATCTGATTAGCTAAAGAAACAACCACCAGAATAATCGAATAGCCAAATAATCGATAGTTGTAGCCCCAACATTTTATTTACTGTGGCCTCACACAGTTTAGTTTGACCCCTCCAGCTTGAGAAGGCCAATTAAGAACTTTCTTCTCTGGCATGAAAAATAATGTCTTTTATAGACCGTCATTAAATCCCACAGACTTCCGATTCTAGATTCAAGCAGACTTCCTTCTATTTGTGAAGCAGAGATGGGCTGCGTGCTAATGTTAATTGAGCTGCGCTAATAGTGAAGTGTCAAGGATGCAGAAACATTCTCAGCTGAAGCCAGTCCACCAATGGGCTCTGGAGAATTATTTTTAGCTCATTCGATCTAGCCATAGACAGAAGCAACTTTTTCACTCGTTTGTGTAGGTGGCGGCGATAAAATGAATGTTTGGCCCAGTGTCAGGAGTGAGAATAACCACGCATTGTGATACTCAGCAAACAGAGTTAATGGTGAGTGCTCAGCGGAGCGAGCAGAGAGAGTGGGTGGCAGGTTTACAGAGGACAGAATGGAAAACTGATTAGATGACTTTCGCTTGCATTTTTGAAGGTGAATGCCTAAAGAAATGGGCAAAGTCTCCAACTTCTGTCAAATTCTGGTGCCAGAGAAGAGGAAAGGTGGACCTATTTAAGGTTGCGGCTTTGCAAGTGCTGTTCATGTTCTGTCTTTCTGGTTCTCTCTCTCGTTTGCTCTGTTTCTGTCTCAGCTGTTCACACGCACATCGATACGCCTGTGTCGAGGGATGAAATAAGCTGCTGCTGTGTGCTGTAAGACAGGTGTCAGCGTGTCCTCTTCGGCAGCCATAAAAGTTAATTAAAGAAGAGGAAGGTTTATTGTGCTCCTGCACAGACGCAGGACCGCTGCTTAATAACAGCCTGTCCTGGATCTGCTGTCAAGACGAGCAGCCCGGCTGAATAATACACCTCTGTCTGTTATTTGCTGCTCTTTCAAAAAAAAAAAAAAAACCCTCTGAAAACATGAGATGTTATTAATTAAATAACCTATGACAGTTATTTGTGAATTTATAAATATTTTGTGTATTTATTTGTTTACTTACTTTTTTTTTTTTTTTTACTGGGACACTGAGGCAGGAAATAATAGGGGAGCAGGAGTCACGATGTGACATGAGGCGAATTTGAAATCATATTGCTGCATGGGCACTATCACTCAACAGCTGTGTTCTAAAACCTAGTGCCTTGCTTTTTACAGCCTACATAGGCTGCTGTCTTCTAAGGCACCCTAACCAAAATAGATATTATGAGGTGATTGATAAGCTCTTTATAGATAACAATTCCCTGTGGATCACAAATCACACACTGGAGACATGATTCAAATTGATTCCAGTACAGTTAAGGTCATTGCACACTGAGTCTGACGTTTTTGTGTGTGTTTTTCCATTTTTTTCGTATTCGTCATCCTTTCCTATCAAAATGCTTGCTAAGGATGCAAAAACGCAGAAAATCGAACGTGATCCAAACTTTTTTATGACTGATGAAAGTTTCGAAGGCAGTGTGGAAACGTGATTGACACAACATGAGGTCGTAATTAATTATTTTTAACATGCAAAAAATTCGGACAATAATTTTGGACTCAAAAGACCTTTACTTTAGCATGTTGCAAAGGTTTTTTTTTTTTAAGTTATATTTATGGGATTTTCATACCTTTATTGTGAAAGGACAGTGGAGAGCTGACAGGAAAGTAGGATTGGCAAAGGACCTCTAGGTGGGATTTGAACTCGGGTCGCCATGAGCGCAGTTGCGCTATATGTCATCGCACTAACCACAAGGCTATAGGTGCCGACCAGCACGTTGCAAAATAGGCAAGGCAATTTTATGTGTATAGCACATTTCAAACACAATGGTAATTCAAAGTGCTTTACATAAAAGGAACTAAAATAAATATAAAAATAATCACAACAAAAAAAGCAATGAATTAACATTTTTAAATGATTTAAAACTTTATTTAAAGTGAATTAAAACAGTTAGAAATACATTACACACCTTTGGATAGGACAATATCAGTATTTATTTGAATATTAATTTACCATAAATGGGCAAGAAAATGCTTTCCACATGTTTGTTAGACCTTGAGAATGAATGCAAACATGACTTGTTTGTTCACAATTAAACTCCACAGAGCAACTACCTAATTTAATTTATCTCCCATGAAATCCATTTTATTTTCAGTAAATTCCATTTAATTTTTTTTCCAGAATTCTATTTTAATACAAATTTAGCATCAAAATGATGTCTAATGAAATTAATTAATACATCTTTCAATATGTAATGAAATCAAAATATATCAATAAAAAAAATAAAAAAAATAATTGGTTTTATTCCTTAAAAATACCATATTTTCTTGTTAGATAGGGGTTGAACAGATCGTAGTTGATCCGTGATCCATATGGACCAGACCCAACGGTTCAGCACACGTGTGATCAGCGGATTAATCGCAAAATGTAACCATAATAAATTGAAAATTTGCACACCCAAGTGATTTTTGATCATTTTTACAAAACTTTCATGGCCCCCAAAATATTTTGTTGTATGAATATCTGATCATGCAATACATCAAAATAAGGAACAGAGCCTTTACTTAAAAAAAATAATAAATAAATAAAAATTCTGTAGTTAAGTTCTGCATCTTCCTCACCTGTGTTTTTGATCTGGAGATTCAGGACTCATTCAGGAGATGCGTAATAGCACCGAGAGTATAACAGTGAAAACGCAGAAAACTAAGTGTTTAGCCAACACGTGCTCACTCCCAACTCATCACATATTCACACCTGGTCAGAACCCCTTGGCGTCACTTTTTGATGCACGGGGTCCCCCTTTTTCGACGTGCAGTGTTCTCGATATAGCTTTAAATAAAAAACTTTTGGCGTCAATATGCCATCGCGAAAGGAACTGGGAATTTTATTGTCATGATTAAATTATATATTGGGTAATAATATTGCCATTATTGCATGTATGTTGAGGTGTGATTTTTCAAAGTAAACAGTCACAATTTCCACATTTATGAGCAAGTAACCCAACCCCTGTCACAATTTATTCAAAAAGTATTAACATTCCAAGTCTTCTGAGGCAAAACGATTGATTTGTACTTTGTACACAGATGCATGCAAACCATTAAATTAAGACACACAACTGAAAGCAATGGAGAACTCTGTGCGTTGAAAACTGACGCTAAAGGGGTACCTCGAACATTAAGAAAGCGACTCTAAGGGGTCATGACCAAGCCTTAGTATATGATGAGGTGGGAGTGAGAACATGTTGGTTTAGCAGGGAAAGAGTTAAAGGAGAAGTCCACTTCCAGAACAGAAATTTACAGATAATGTACTCACCCCCTTGTCATCCAAGATGATCATGTGTTTCTTTCTTCAGTCGTAAAGAAATTATCTTTTTTGAGGAAAACATTTCAGGATTTTTCTCCATATAATGGACTGCTATGGTGCCCAGAGTCCAGCTGAGGAAGAAGGGTCTTATCTAGCGAAACTATCGGTTATTTTCATAAAAATAATACAATTTATATACTTTTTAATGTCAAACGCTCATCTTATCTTGCTCTGCCTGAACTGTTTTTTCTGGTTCATGACAGTTGGGGTATGTCAAAAAACTCCCATCTCATGTTCTCCCTCAACTTCAAAATCGTCCTATATCACTGTTTTACCTTTTTTGTTAAGGGTATTTGATCTTCCTTAAGGGTGTTTGATCTTCACTTTGCAAACACTGGGTCAGTACTTCTGCAGTGATGTAGGATGATTTTGAAATGATTTTCGAAGTTGAGGGAGAAAATACGATTTTTTTGACATACCCTAACTGTCTTGAACCAGAATACACAGAGTTCAAGACAAGTGTGTGAGATTAAAAAGTATTTAAATTGCATTTTTTTAATAAAAATAACCGATCAGGGATCAATTACAATCGCATTTGGGATCGTTTGAGGCTGCATTTAAACTGCATTTTGGAAGTTCAAACTCGGGCACCATATCAGTCCATTATATGGAGAAAAATGCTGAAATGTTTTCCTCAAAAAACATTTGATTTTTGAAGACTTCTCCATTAAAGGGACGGCAGCCCAAAAATACCTGCTGCTGTCATTAATGCTAATCAAAAAAATCAGCTTTTCCAAACATTAACTTTGTTCTGTGGTATTTTCTACCTTTCTGTCGTATTTTTAAGTGTTTTGAGTCATTAAGAAAAACTAAAATTTCAATGTAATTTGCTTTACATTTCACTTAAAGCTAAGTAGTTTGTCGATACCCCAGCAAAAACTACTAGCCTAACTAAGAAAGTTTGGCATGTTAATAGTCAGTAAAAATAAATAAGAACAAATACACAAATTACAAGCATAGACAAACAACAGAACAAAGTTACAAATAAAATAAAGTCGGTAGTATCCAGGTAGAGAAATGTAATAATTAAAGGGATAGTTCACCCAGAAATGAACATTCTATCATTAATTACTCACTCTCGTGTTGTTCCAAACCCGTAAGATATTCGTTCATCTTCGGATTGAGATTTAATCAAAAATATCTTAATTTGTGTTCTGAAGATCCGAGATTTCATTAATCTGAGAGTAATTCATGACAAAATGTTAATTTTTGGGTGAACTATCCCTTTAAGTGTAAAATAACACTGCATAGTGTTCACTGTATAACTTAAATATAGGTATATGTGTTTTGTTGTTTGATTAACATTAATGACAGCAGCGGGTATTTATAGGCCGCTATCCCTTCAAGATCTGCTGCACAAATCCAAAATGATACACATCTGATTTCTTTCTCAGCTGTTTTATTACCTTACAAGAATGATTTTCGAGATGAGTATTTTGTCCTAAAAAATGTCTAGATTTCTTTTCAAACTTTTGAACTTTCTTAGGCTAGTAGTTGCTGTAGTATTGAAGAAGTAGTTAGCTTTAAGTAATAAATGGAAAGCATTTCAAATGCACTTTAAACTCACACATGCAGACATAGAGCTCACTTCTCTGTGAGAGGCTTAAAACTCAGGATCATGAGTTGTTCTTGTGAACAAAGTGCCATGCTTCACTCTGAAACACACAATGTGCAATGGACTATGCACTTAATTAAATCACAGCTTTGATGCGCATACTTAACCATGGCGTTGCTAAGCCAAGCAGAACACCACATTAGAAACCTTTTACTGTATGTTTTTATATGAAGTTTAAAAATATTTTCAGTTCATTATGATACTGTGGTGGGATAGATTAAACTATGGCAGGCCAAAGTCATAATAATTAATGGTACACACTGAACTGGATCCATCACTAACTAAAATAAAGTATAATACTTAAAATAGCCAATTGTAAAGTTTGTACTGACAGATAAGTGGAAAATTCAGTTAAACGTAACCTTAGCAAATGATCTCACAATGTCCCTGATTTTTTATGAGACAGCTCATTGTAGTTCATTGGAGATTTTTAAAGGGCTGAAAGATGAAAGATGGGGTGCCGGATAGCCTGCTAAATAGGGTCTATCAGCGCCTATGCATGAAACGGTGGACGTCATCACATTTTGCTTTATGTCCAGATTCAGTTTTAATTAGCAGGGCTCAGCTGCAGTGTGCTGCAGTGGATGTGAGCGAGAGAAACAAAGAAAAGAGAAAGCAAGTGAGCGAGGGAGAGAGAGGAAAGGGAGGGAGGCAGAGGGTAACAGTCCAGCAGTAAAGGATGCATTAAGCAATTAAAGTTAGGGAGCGCGAGAATGAAGTGAAGCGATGATTTCTTTTTCAGTAATTGCCTGGTGATCACAAGGGAGTCAGGCATAGGAAAGAAGGCAGCAATATACTGTGCATCAGCATTTTACATTGATGCATCTAATACGCACACACACACACACACACGCGTATACAATGCTTTTTTTTTCTAGTCACACAGAAACATCCTTAATAGTAATAAATCCTACATATCAACCCATATTAATAAACACAAACATACCTTATGCATGCATTTGGCATTGTCTAATTATGTATGCATGAATATTTGATGAAGAACACAGGCATTCTCAGTTTACTGTATTAGTCAGTGTGAATGGTGGAATTATATGAACAGCGCTCAGACTGGCTCATCTATGATTTATCTGGTGGCTGTGGCGGAGCTCGGCTTGCTTTCCTGGCCGCTTTCAAAGCATTTGTCTCGCCTGTCTGCGCCAGATAAGATAGAGGAAATTCTCCAGTCAGGATGCGACAAGAAGAGAGAGGAAGAATAGGAGAGATGGAGAGAAAGGGGCCAGAGGAGAAGTGTAACCTTTTGTTTGTGGCTGGTATGAATAGTGCAGCAGGGCGCAGGGCTGTGATTAATGCTAATGTATGCGGTTGGGTGCGGGCAAGGCCTCCTGGCCGCTGATTACCTATAGTGGAGGTGAGGGGGGGCGACCTGGCTGGCCATCTTATTTCGGTTAATACGTCGCAGCATGCAACACACAAAGCGTTGAAGAGGCAGGAGATAATCAAGAGTCCAGCCCATGGGGACACGCCAGATATTGGACTGCACAAGGAGCGCAAGCAAACCAAAGCACAAAAAATATTTTTTATTTATCCCCACTGAAATACTGAGGAAAAACCAGTTTCAATGCAAATCTGTTGGCGATTTATAGGTGAAATAAATCATTTTGCTCACTTTTACACGTAAAGAAATATATAGTAGTTTATAAAATGTCAAGATCACATAACTAACGAAATACGACTTGATTTGTCTTGTTAATATTTGCAAACACTTCTGGCTGCGTGGAGTAAGTTATAAATGTGCCAAATATGGTGTTTCTGCAATGGCATTTATGAGTCAGTCTTCAACTGGAGTGACAAACGAGGAGCACAGTCTGTCAAGTTAAACAAATAAATAAAATAATAACAATAATAAAGATAAAAAATAGTAAAATTTATTTCTATGCATTTAAAATGAGTCATATATTGTATTCAGATACATGTAAGCCTTTTTTATTCATTTTAATCAAGTCATGGTGCTTATATGCTTATAAGCACTAACAAATTAAGACAGTTAGGGTCACACTTTATTTTAAGGTCCAGTTCTAACTATTAACTACGACTTTTGGCTTAATAAACTCCTAATTACTGCTTATTAATAGTTAATTATGTAGTTGTTAAGTTTAGGTTTTGGGTAGGATTAAGGATGTAGAATATGATCATGCAGAATATGTGCTTCATTAATACTAATAAACAGCCAATGTGCTAGTAATATGCATTTTAACAAGCAACTAGTTAATAGTGAGAATTGGTCGATATACTGAAGTGTAGGCTTTTCTAAAATATGGGTTGCCATGTTCAATTTTATGTTTAAGGGACATTTTGGAAATGTTAAGAAGACCATATTTATCAAAATTGTTTAAAAGTTATCAGCATAAAACCTACATTATGAACATTAATAAGAATGAATCATGTACCCGTCACAATAACCTCTACTTGCTATTACCTTTACACCTTAAAAGTAGTCTGAATAAAATCCCCCTTTTCTTCAAGAGGCGACATCATTGTTGTAACACCACAGACATAAAATTTGGGGGACACAACTTTTTTCTTTTTTTTTTTTTAAAGTACATATAAAGTATGTTTTATATAAACACCGTATTCACAATATAACCACTATTTGTGTTAAAAATGTTATATTGTTGCAATTACATCCCAGGATACCTCTTAGAGGAATGTTGAGAATATGCCGATTTTGTTACACATGAAATCTATCAAACTCAAATAAATATGTATTTTAAAATAAAATTGTAGCTATTAACAGTGCATGGATTGTTTTCACCTGACAGAATACAAATATGAAAACATTTTGTGTTTTATTGGTATTTAAAGTTTTTTTTTCCTGCTGTTGTGGGGGAAAATGCAAATGAAGAATGACCCTTATAACTAAAACTCATTTTAGAGCTAGTAATACAACAGCCATAAACACCATAAAAACTTCCTTTATAAACCACGGACAGTATAAACTGACAGTTTTCAAAACTGCAACATTTGTGGATTTTTTAAAAAAAAAAAAGAGATGTCAAACATGTTAAGCTGAGTGACTAGGTCAGTTTACATTCATAACAGCCAGCACATGAGATTACTCTGACAACCCAATGTCATACAGCAGAATACTAGTCACATCATCTAGGTAACGTTTACTGACACTTCTCATTGCTACATAAATTATAAATATGCTGAATATGCTATTTTTACAGTGAGATTGACATTGACATTGAAAGCTCACTTGCTTTTGCACACCATCCTCCACGCCAATAGGTGTCAGAATATAAGTCCAAGACCACTCTTGTCCTGGTTGTTTATAGGCAAATCAGAGCTAGTGAAACTAAATAGTTAATTAAAATTCTATAAAACACATACAGAAAAAAAAAATTCAAAATATTTAAAAGCTAAACATTTTTGATTGAAATGTCCATGTTTAGCTGACTTGGTCATTAAAGTGTCATTGTGCTCCAGTGATTAAAACAAACAAATGCAGCTTTATTAAATTACACTAAAGGACACGGGGTCTTTACTGCTGATTATTATTTCATAAAACGATGCACAGAATTAACATTGATAGGCTAATTAGATTTATTACTGCTTTGAGAAATGCCAGACTGCTTTGACTGCTCCTCAGACAGTTTGAGATGCTTGTCAGGGGTCAAACAGAGCCACGAACTGGATTAAACTACTCATATGAAAGTTCAGGTTGGCTGAATTAATTAAATGTACAGTGGTAAGGTTAGACCAGAGTGCATGGACCTTTAGATATACACAAACAATAAGTTCAATAGGAAGCTGCCACATTTTGTTTTTTTTTTAGTGAACAAGACACTTCTTTCCCTTTGGCTCATGTACTGCTAAACCTAAAAGAGCTTTTAAGGTGAATCACACATTCAGAATACGTTCATATAAATATGCCACTTTATGTCAGAGACTGTTTATTTTGTGTTTAGGGGTTTGAATCCAAGGCTAGATGCGTGCTGGGTAATTCATCAAAATAACTAAATAAGTTCTTCCAGTATATTGAGTAACTTAAAATTATCAGTCTACAGAAAGAAAGTAATGAGCGGTGGTATGGATGCGAGGAAAAATAAAAGGATTTGAGACATTTTTTTTTACAACTTACCTTTTTTTTAGCTATTTAACTGTATGTTAAAACTATATAAGAGATTGTTTGTTAACTCGTTGCATTAAAATTGGTTGTGCTTTATATTTCAGCCAAGTGCATAAATATTTTAATATAATAAATTGTTTTCATTAGGTAGAAATGATAAACTTACTCCTACACATCAAGCTCAGAGGGATTTAGTATCTGTTGATGTATATGAAAGATAAGTGGGTGTATAAATGGGAAGCTTTATGATTAAACCTTCATGATTTATTTCAGAGAAGAGGCTGGACTTTGGAGGGTAAGGCCATACTGTGCCATATTTTTGGCCACATTGTGCCAATAAGGACAGAACTTACACTGAGCATGGGCTGTGTGTTCCCATCTATGGGGAAATGCTTATACTGTATGGAAAAGGCCTAACCTCTCCGCCATCAGCCTGTGTAACCTTTGCCCCCCTACAGAAGAGCTCTCCGGGTCACATTAATGCATTCATTAATGCATTTCCATGAACTTATTGCAAACCAATTGGTGAATGGTGAGCAGACCGGAGACCCACACAACCCCAGAGAAAGGGGGAAAGGGGAAGAGAGTGACAGAGATAGATTGTGCTCCCCTCCCCATTTGTGAGATGGAGCAGTAAAGTGCTGTCTGGCAGACGAAGAGCTCGTTTGGTGGAGTGTGCCACTAGGGAGCGCGAGGCTGGGGCCATGAACTTAATGAAGTTTGACTAAACTCATCAGCGTCTGAGTATCAGGATCTCAGAGACAGAGAAAGCAGATGCGGAGGGGGAAGAAAAGCAGAAATTTCCAAAGGAAGCGGCTCACTTAGAGGTCATTACTGTCCTACAGGAAGTCCCATGTCAGTGGAGAGGGGGTAACAGAAAGAGTAGGGCTGGGGGGTTGCAACCCACCTGCTTTGGGTACCCTTCACGTTTATCATATATATATATTTAAAGAGCTGCAAACTCGACTTGACTTTAAAGAAGGTAGGAATTTAGTGTACTACTGGTAATTGTGAGGGCTCTAAATTATGCTGCATACATGACACGTTAAAATTACCACAATTACAAGTCGACAACTCTGAGTTTATTCTCGGAGAAATTTATATCCTTGGACTTTTAGAATTTTTAGAGGCCTCTTTCTCATATTTAATGTAATGGACTTGAAATGCCATTCAGAATGATCTTGAAGTCATAAAGAAAGTTATAAAGAAAAGAAACTCAGCTGTAAAGCAAGTAGCAGTTGTAAACTGCTGACATTTTGGTGGGGTTTTTTTTTTTTTTTTTTTTTTTTTCCACTTTACAACTTAAGTTGGGTACACACCACAAGATAACTGGGTTGATTTTGGGCCGATTTCTCCCCTTCCGACAATTCTAGGTAATCAGAAATCCTGATGTGTGGGGGAAACCCTGAGGACAAAACAATACCCAATCAGAAAGCGAGCTGACAGAAGACGAAAACATAACAAACGCATTCATGGCGCAGCACTATAGGATTTGGACAGCAGAGATAGAGGATCCAGAACTTTACCCATCCCATTTTTTCCCCGTGAATTTTCTGTCAGAATCGTTCCAAACACTAATATTGTAATTTCTTCCTGCCTATCGTCCACCATGTTTATTCTCAAGTGTTTTTTTAACAAGATGAAATTACGTGTATATGACAAACATTATACATGATATAAAAAGTAAACATTACACATGATAAGTTTACACTAGAGGGGAGGTGTACAAATACACATTTTTATATAAAAATGTTAAAGCATTTACAAACTTTCACCTTTGTCATTGCTTTTTGTTTCATAGAAAATTGTATAGTATCAATATAATGCTCCATTGCCTTTCTAAAAGAAAAAAAAATATTTTCACGGGAGAGCTTCCATGTGTAAATATGAAATCCAGCATGAAAAAAAAAAAGATTTATCATGTAGACATGACTGTGCTTTTCTTTGCTATTCTGCAGAGAATAAATAATACAATACGTATTTCCATAACAAAACAAAATGATTACATCCAAATAATACATATGTTCATAACTAAACAAAATGATTATCAGTATTTTGTATAATAAAATCACAAAAGGGCAATGGCAAAATAAATGTACCACTGTTTTAGGGCAGCTGACATAAAAGGAGCAAGTAAAATCAATATCAGATTTAAATTTTAACAAATAATATTTTGCTGGGTAAATCCTGTGCATAATTTTGAATGATACTTGTTTGTAATTACAGTAAATATTCATTAGGTGTTAACCAAACATTTTTCCAAACAATACGTCTGTCAGTTGATTCCAATATGAATGAACATAAGGCAAAGACAAACTGTCTTGTTGAAATAAAGCTCTTATAGAAGTGTTGTGTGATGTTTATTCTCAAGTCTCGAGAGATTTGCGAGATTTCTCGTGTTCACAGTCGGAACTCTGTTTGAAAATCCGTTGGTGTGTGGTATGCTGTCTTTGTCAAATCGTGGCACACCACACACTATAGGAGCAAAACGGTTAAATGTAGGATTTTTGTCCTCATTTTTTTGTGCGTTTTGTTAGCATTTTGTTAAATTGTATTAAATTGTGTTTTCTACACAATTCAAATGTGTACAACAAGAATAGAGTAAGTCATGGAGTTCATTCAGTGGATGAATTTTGAGATTTTAAGTTTTCAGTTGATATATAATTTCTTAAGTGATATATTGCGTGATAGGTAAAAAGCAAAGAAGAAAGTCTTTTTGTGTCAAAGGTCAGAACTCCTGACATTTGTATCATGAGATATTCAGATAAGTTAACCAGTACTTACATTTAAAAGTTTATTTATTTATTTATTTATTTATTTATTGGTTATTTATTTTTTACGTTTACAAGTCAGTAACTTCCAGTGTTTGAATCAATAGTGGAATGAATGAAGGAAACGTACGTTTAGAATGAGGCCGAAACCGTTTAAAATTGTTGTGTACTGTATCTTTTAATACAGTTTCAAGGATTTCTGGAATGCACGTTAAACAAATACTCCATTATTAGCGAGACATGACCATTATGTGAAGTATAGTACTTCAGAATGAGTTTGGTCTTTTATCATTTTTGTTCAATGGCTATTTGCTTTTGGAACCTGTGTGCTGGTACTGTGTCTATCCATAATATAGACAGTACCAGCACAAATGTTCCACAAGTAAAAAGTCTTTGAACAAAAGTTGATCAAACAGATTCTTAACATAGCTGAGAAATAAAGCACATGCTTAGAACTGTCTAGAGCCATCAAACACAATTCAGAACATATTCTACTCACGTAATAGGTTGTCCTTGTGGTGGACTGAAAAGGTGTCATTTAATATTTCTAAGGTAACTCTCTAAATATCAAAGGCTTTTGTCAAAGCACATTGCTGATGTAGAGCCATGCATTAGAATGTATTCACAACCAGCTTTAACATACCTGTCAGTTTAGCTTGCGTTCGCTATAGCACTTCAACATAACTAAGTGGAAACATGGAATCAACATGGACCCAAAATTGATTTTTCACACACATTTCTGGTCTTATTGTGAATAGAGATTATTAAAAAAATGTTTGGCTTGTGAAATGTAGTACTGTGACTTGCTTTTGAAAACAAAAAATGTTTTCTGATGTCACTAAGGCCACCTGGGCCATTGGATAATATTGACCAACAGACAAATTGCTATTTAAACATAATTTAAGCAAACTCGCATACGGTCTGGCTTGATTTTGCTGTGGAATGCCTGCTTTTCACAAACAAATTAATTGCTGACCATTTTTTTTGCTGAAAAATGCCATTCAGAATGATCTTGAAGTCATAAAGAAAGTTATAAAGAAAAGAAACTCAGCTGTAAAACAAGTAGCAGTTGTAAACTGCTGACATTTTGGTGGGGTTTTTTTTGTTTTTTTTTTTCACTTTACAACTTAAGCTAGGTACACACCACAAGATAACTGGGTTGATTTTGGGCCGATTTCTCCCCTTCCGACAATTCTAGGTAATGTCCGATTATCTTGGCGGTTCTAAAGATTATTTTATCAGATTTTCCTGTGGTGTGAGGTGTGTTAAGAATCTGCTCGGAAGAACGTCGTAGGCGCCCCGATTGTGAATCGGAATCAGAAATCCTGATGTGTGGGGGAAACCCCGAGGACAAAACTATATCCAATCAGAAAGCGAGCTGACAGAAGATGAAAACATAACAAACGCATTCATGGCATTCAACGCATTATTATTTTTTTAAAGTGGAACTATTGCAAGTATACTTTAGGTACACTTTAAAGATATTGCATTTAAATACCGATATTATTTAAAAATCATATTCGCATCAATAGTGACATTAAAACATATTTTAGGCTTAATATTACCCCAAAATAAAGTTTAACTACAATTTATATATCAGTAAGTCTCGAGCGATATGTCAGTAAATATGTTAATAGACTTAAACTATACCTAGTAGAAAATGAATGCATTTTAGATCGATTACTTTTTTACTAGGGAGTTTTGGTTGTTCCACAGGTAGCCATCAAGATCATACTTTTTTTAACAAAAAAAAAGTATTGCTTTTACATTTTATGCTGATTCTAAGCAATTATAATAAATGCATTTGGGAAATATTTTTAATTATTATTTTTTTTTTAATCAAATCAAATAGTTAATAAACACACACACACACACACATATGTGACTCTGGACAACAAAACCAGTCATACGTAGCACAGGTATTTTTGTAGCAATAGATAACAATACATTGTATGGGTCAAAATTATAGATTTTTCTTTTATGCCAAAAATCATTAATCAATTAAAGTAAATCATGTTCCATAAAGATATTTTGTAAATTTCCTACCATAAATATATCAAAACTTAATTTTTAATTAATAATATGCATTTTTAAGAACTCTTAAGACAACTTTAAAGGCGATTTTCTAAATATTTTGATTTTTTTTTTTTTTTGCATCCTCAGATTCCAGATTTTTCAAATAGTTGTATCTTTGCCAAGTATTGTCCTATCCTAGCAAATCATACATCAATGGAAAGCGTATTTATTTGGCTTTCAGATGATGTATAAATCGTTAATAAACACACATACCTGTACATACACATGTGTAAAAGTGTAATGGACCTGAAATAAGTAGAATGTAGGTCTTTATAGTTCAGAAGACTTCTGGTAACGATTTCTGAGTGAAAGTTAAGCCAAAAAATACAAAAATAGAAAGAAATCTATAAATATCTGTGGCAGCAATGCAGAAACAGCCTCAGACAGACTGCAGATACAGATATATGTGTTAGAGTTAGGAATTGCTCTGGTATAGCAGATGTTAGTTCAGGACACATTACATCCCTTGCATACAGAAACAGATAAACACATTGCAGATGAAAAACAAAACAGCTGTTTTTCCCCACGTCAGTGTTTCATTCAGCCTCACCCATTGGCGCGTTTGCTTGTGCGACTGGTTTGTTTGTGCTATTGATATGAATGAAGTCTACCTGACTTGTTTTTCTTTGCTGTTTTCATGCTTCCATTCCGTGATGCTGTTTTTCTCTGTCTGTCCTCCTGCACTCACCCTCCCTCCCCTTTTCCATCTCTGGTGGCAGGGGGGAACTTACAATGCATTTCACGTCCAAGTGCAAGTGTGTTGCTATGGTGGTTGCTAGGGATTTAGTCTGGAGTGACGTGAAAAGTCCGAATATTTAAGGTGTCCTTCTAACGCAGGGATGTTTGAAGCCGCTCGGAATGAGCAATCACCTCTGAGGGTTGCATTTTCTCGCCTCTCTCTTTCATTATCATGTCTGCCTCTCTGGAAATATCACCATTGATTTTCAAAAACACACTGACGGATAAACTCGGAGAGACATCAAGCTATGCAGAAGAGAGCATTGGCTTTCTAGTAAATACCTAAACAGCGCTATTGTTCAGTGCGCAGTCACCGTATGAATCTGTGATGGGAGTAAACATAGTTTTGATGATCTGATATAACATAAAAAAGAAAGAATATATGGCAGCAGGTCTTTTTTTTTTTTTTTTTTTTCTCTCCACCTTTCTTTGCCCGGCAATGAGAAAAGCAGGTTCCTAATGTCCTTTCCTCACCTTCCTAATGGAGTGTTTCTCCAGCTTTAAGGATGTTCTTGGCCATGGGTAGTGAGGAAATAATTGATTGTGTTGAAGCAGAGCTGGCCGAGGCCACGCTTGTCATTGTGAGCAGGTTTGTAGGCAATCAGTGTTAACTAACTGTTCTCCAGAGACATTATTGAGGAAAGGGTCAATACGAGCGTGGAAGGAAGGATCAGGTGTCGTCATCGGCTCCTCTCACCAGCACTTGTGAACTCTTTAACTTTCTGCCTTCACAACAAAGCGGATCTCATGAAAGACATGTTCTTCAATTACACACGCTCTGGGAGGAGAGATGCTTTCCCCCTGTCTTATTGAGTTCCTTCTCTTTCGTCTCTCTGTATTGCTAGCCGTGTTTATAGTTCATCTCTTTCTAGTCTTATTTTAATCAACTCTGTCAGTGATGTTTCTCCTAAAACTTCTTTGGAGAAAAAAAGAAGCTAATTTTGATGTTGTACAGTATGAAAATAGAGCTGTAACATGAATGTGGGTAGCAGCTCAGTTCATTTGGTCGTGAATGGATTTGATGAGTAGATGAGTTCACACTGGGTCCATGGCATATACTGTAAGAAAAGTAAATGTATAAAAACTTGTTTAAAACAGATGTGACAAGTTGTAGAAACATTCTCTTTCAATTTATGTTGGTTTTAAGTGGTTTTGAAATACCTTTTTTGTCTTTTCAAAGAAATACCTGTCATGTGGTGGAACCATCAAGTAACATAACATGTCCTGAATGTGCGTGTACATTATTTTCATTTTTTTTCCAAAAATATATATATATATATTTTTTAAATTCATCCCTAGTAAAAAAAAGTAATAGATTTGAAATGTATTTATTTTATACTAAGTATAGTTCAAGTCTATTAACAGTTACTGACATACTGTATTGCTCAGGAATTACTGTTTATAAAAAACTGTAATTATACTTTATTTAGAGTACTCCTTGTGCACAATGCACATTCCTTAATAATAACCTAATAATAAATATGTTTTAATGTCACTATTAATGAGGATTGTATGATCTTTAAATAATATTGGTCTTTAAATATTTAAAGTGTACTTAAAGTATACTTGAAATAGTTCCACCTTAGCACAGTCAAATATACAGTATCTCTTTAGTTGGGCTTCAGCGCTACAGTACTTCACACAATTAAAGCGCATTGAAGGAGAAGTCCACTTCCAGAACAAAAATGTACAGATAATGTACTCACCCCCTTGTCATCCAAGATGTTCAAAAATTATGTTTTTTGAGGAAAAAAATTCAGGATTTTTCTCCGTATAATGGACTGATATGGTGCCCCGATTTTGAACTTCCAAAATGCAGTTTAAATG
>JAHKKF010491428.1:0-10538 GCA_019740295.1 Labeo calbasu
TATTATTATTATTATTATTATTAATATTATTAGCAACAAAACAACAGCAATTTATGCACACTATTAAACGTACACTAACTTACAACTTATTGCCAATGTAAGGATATATGACTAACAAGAACCAAATGTACCATTACAAAATTCAATTTTCATGACAATTTTATTGATGTCACTCAGCATATGAATGTAAAATGGTAACAAGAACACTGGAACAGCAACATAAATTCATCTCAGCAGTACTTTAGGTGTATTTATACAAAGCATGCGCCTCTGTTTCCAAGCAGCTGGTGAAAAAGATGATTCATAACTGCAAATTGAATTTGTTGCATTATAGCAGCTAACCATTTTTAGAATCTATCTGAATTGCTTTTAATCCAGCAATTTAAGTTGCAAACAAGGTTACAGTAAAGATTCGAAATGTATAAAAAAATCTACACGGACACATATGTGAAGATATTTATGGCACGCCTGCAAAAGTATGAAGCAATATGTTTATTTTTGTTTAATTAGATGCAGTATGCCAGCATATACAACTAGCTAGACTGGAAGAGGAAATACCACACTGAGTCAAAACAATGTGAAGCGAAAGAAAACGGTTTGTTTTGACACGCACACAACATCTCTGTCAAGCCTGCTGTGCATTTTAAAATCTAGTTTGGCACGGCATACCTATATAACTACATAAAAGGTATATTTTTCCAACTGCATCCGTGAGAAATCAGGCACGCTTGCAGATGTGTCTGTGCGGGAAGGCCGGCCACGCTTGGAGAAAATGAGAGCGGTTTCGGCACGTATGAGCTCATGCTGTCCGCGGGGCTCCGCACCCCTGCTGGAATTGCAAATTCACCTGCTCCTCCGGAGTCGGCTCTGCCCCGCTGTAAATCCGGTGTAATTTAAGGTGTGTGTTTTACGCCCAGATCCGTTGCTTGTTCTCACATCCGTCTGTGGAAGACGTGTGAACTGGCCAATTTTACGTTTTTGCCAGGAGAAAAAAAACCACCAGTCTCTATTGTAGAAAACCTTTATTTCCTACACTCGTAAAAATATATATGTGAGCCTGGACCCCAAAAACAACAGTCATAAGGGTCTTTTTTAAAAAAAAATTTCAAATTGAAATTTCTGATCTGAAAGCTGAATAAATAAGCTTTCAATTGATGGTTAGGATAGGACAATATTTGAAAATCTGGAATCTGAGGGGGAAAAATATTTTTTTTACTAATCAAAAATTAATTTGACTCCCCACAACCCTGAAACAAGAGAAAAAGCTGAATTAACACAGTCTTTTCTTTATTTTTCTTTCTCTCTTTCTTTCTTGCTTTCTTTCTTTCCATAGTATTTGTTATGGAAGCTCATTTCTGCCAAAAAAAAAAAAAAATCATGCTTTGGTAAATCAAAATTGAAGTAGCAAGTCAAAATTATGAGATAAAAGTTGAAATGATCAAATTATGACTCGTAATTGTTAAATATGACTTGTATATATCATCTGTCAGTTTTGTCAATGTTTTTATCTCATAATTTTGACTTTGTATCTCATAAATGTCTCTTTCATATTTGTCATAATTATGTTTTAATGTCATAATGTCATATATATGACATTGTGAGATCATAATTGACATTAAAACAAAACTGAAAAGTCAAAATTGACATATGAGAGACATTTATGAGATGTAAAGTCAAAATTATGAGATAAAAACGCAACTGACAAAACTGAAAATTGAAAAGTCAAAATTGACATGAGAGACATATGAGAGAGACATTTATGATATATGATATATATCATAATTTTGACTTTTTGTCTCATAAATGTCTCTTTCATATTTGTCATAATTATGTTTTAATGTCATAATGTCATAAAATTTGGAATTAAGAAAAAAAAATATGACTTTGTGAGATCAAAATTGACATTAAAACAAAACTGACATTACAACATAATAAAGAGACATTTATGAGACACAAAGTCAAATTACGAAATAAAAACGAAACTAATAAAATTGACAAAAAGTCCAAATTGACACACAAAGTGAAAAATTGACATTGATAAATAATTATGACAAATATGAGATAAAGAGACATTTATTAGATGCAAAGTCAAAATTATGAGATAAAAACAAAACTGAAAATTGAAACAAGTCAAAATTGACATATGGGAGGCATATGATAGAAACATTTATGAGATACAAAGTCAAAATTGTGAGATAAAAAACACAACTGACAAAATTGAAAAAATTGAAAATTGACATATGAGAGACATATAAGAGAGAGACATTTATGAAAAAATGACTGGTTTTGTGATCCAGGGTCACATATAGACCTTTATTTTTTGGGCATCATGGTTCCATAAAGAATATTTGTCATCCCATGGAACGTTTACATTCCACAAAAGGTTCTTTTTATATAATATTTTTCAAACATAGTCATTTTAAAGGAATAGCTCATCCAAAAATGATTTCTTAATTGAAACAGATTTGGATAAATTACATCTTTTTGGTTTGGATTAGCATTACATCACTTGCTCACCAATGGATCCTCTGCAGTGCCAATGGGTGCCATCAGAATGAGAGTCCAAACAGCTGGTAAAAACATCACAATAAGCCACAAGTAATCCACAGTTCATCAATTAACATCTTTTGAAGTGAAATGCTGTGTGTTTGTAAGAAACAAGTCCATCATTAAGATGGATTTTTAACTTCAAACCGTTTCGTCCAGTAGAAAAGTCGTCTTTTCTGAATCAGGAGAGAAATATGCACTGATCAAGTACCATTTATAAGCAAAACCAGTTGGAAACAGTTCTTGTTTTGGATGTGTTGGTGGATTTTGATGTGAGAGGACAACAAGAGATGGACTTTTTCATTGGATGAAACATTATTATGGATTACAAACTGGCCAAAATCATTTTTTTTTAAGTTAAAATGTGTTAATGATGGATTTGTTTGTTACAAACACGCAGCTTTTCGTTTCACAAGATATTAATTGATGGACTGGAGTTGTGCGGATTACTTGTAGCTTATTGTGATGTTTTTATCAGCTGTTTGGACTCTCATTCTGACGGCACCCATTCACTAAAGAGGATCCATTGGTGATATAACAGCTAAATTTCTCCAAATCTGTTCTGATGAAGAAACAAACTCATCTATATCTTGGAAGGCCTGATTTTTGAGTGAACTATTCCTTTAAGAACTGTTTACTGAAAGATAAACTGTTCTTCTACGGTAATGTTATGGAAACCTCTTTTTGGAAGCGTGTACCCGGTGTAGTCTTGTTATAATGACAAAACGGCAACTAATGTGACTGCCAACTCTTGTAAACTAACAAGGCTCCGTTTTTAGCTTTTTGATGGACATGAAATATGTAAGGAACGCAGGAGGTGTTACCCAGAGTGTGAACACTGTGTGTGCTGACAAAGCTGTATATTTTTCTCAGAATAAACGCTGTGATGGGATGCTGACGGCCGCTCCTATCAAATCAAATTAATGAAGCGTGATTGGCATGACTATTATAAATACAGTGGGCCCCGAAATCTAATTTAAATTGAAAAGTTTTGGGAAGTTTGCAGCAGGGAAAAGTTATTATGCACAACGAAGAAGGAATATTTCAGATTCTGCACTATTTCTAGGTCACTAATCAGTGCTGCTGTCATTAAGGCAGAATGGGAGCACAGCAAACACTTATTTATTCCACAACTTTTCACCCAAATGACTATCTATATATCTATCTATATTAGTAAAAAGGCATATTTTCTTATGGTATATAATACATACTGTTATCATATATCATATTTATAATTGTATTTTAATAGGTTTTATTAATATTGGCAATGCTTTTGAACTCCACTGTATTTTCCTTATATTTATACTAATAACATTTTTATTGTTTCATCATTGTGTTGTTGTAGTTTAATGAATAGTTTTAACAGTAATACATGCAATTATTTATATTTTATATTTTTTATATTTTAACAATGTTTTATTTTAATACAGTTTGTTAATAGTTGCAATGCTTTTGGACCTCAAATTTTATTTTTATTTTTTTGCTGTAAATTAACATGAATTGATCTTGTTTATTTGTATTTTAAAATGTTGTTCTTGTTATATTTATAATTTTGTTTTTTATTAGCTGAATTAATAGTTTTAACAGTAATTACTGACCAAAAGTTAGATAAATATATACATATACAGTTGAGGTCAAAAGTTTGCATCCCCCTTTCAGAGTCATTAAAAATGTTAATTATTTTACTAAAATACGAGGGATCATGCAAAATGCATGCTATTGTTTATTTAGTACCGACTTGAATAAGATATTGCACATAAAAGATGTTTACATAGTCCACAAGAGAAAATAATAGTTAAATTTATATAAATGACCCGGTTCAGAAGTCCAGAAGGAAACACGATGCATTAAGAGCCGGGGGTGAAAACTTTTGGAAATTGGAGATCAGGGTAAATTTAACTTACTTTGTCTTCTGGGAAACATGTAAGTATTTTCTGTAGCTTCTGAAGGGCAGTACTAAATGAAAAAATATGATATTTAGGCAAAATAAGAAAAAATTTGGAGCATCAGTGAGGGTTTGAACCTTCTGTAATAGTTGCATGTGAGTCCCTCAGTTGTCCTCGGTGTGAAAAGATGGATCTCAAAATCATACAGTCATTGAGGAAAGGGTTCAATCACACAAAAATGCTGGAAAACCAAAGAATTTTTAAATGAACAAAGAGCCACACAAGCCACATGTTCAGAATATAATATAAATACAGCCATTGTTGTTGAATATTATGTAACCAGACTAAAAATGGCTTTAGAGTAGCATGCACAAACAATAGCAGAGCAAATCGCCTTATTGTTTAGCCGTTGATTTTCATCTACAAGGCAAACAGTGATTCTCCATCTCTGATAATCTCTAATATGATTTTCAGCATTTGTTTGCCTTTGGAATTTGCAAAATGTGTAAATTTGAGCGCATTTCCTGCTGTCTGCCTGTCTCTCTCTATTTGTCTGTTTCTCTCTCAAATACGCTGATTCATTGACTTGACAATGAAGTGAGCTGGTGGATCGTGGTGCTCTCTGATGGGTGGATATTTGCGTCCGGGGTTTGTGGTAATGCAGTTACATGGCCGGCAGTGTGTGATGAATAGAAAGTCTCCAGTGCCGTCATATGAGAAATCACAGCGGAGCTGCATGCGAGACTCTGCTTCTCACTTCATGAAGTTTTATAGTGCCGCTTCCCCTGTTATGGCTTCTACCACAATGGAGAGATGCAGACGTATGACTGCAGCGTTACACGGGGTGTGTGTAATGGCACAGGGGTGTAATGTACATAGTAAAAAGCCATTGCACTAGAGTGATCCTCAGGGATTTCACTCCCCACAACCCTGAAACAAGAAAAAAAAAGGAATTAACACAGTCTTTTCTTTCTTTCTTTCTTTCTTTCTTTCTTTCTTTCTTTCTTTCTTTCTTTCTTTCTTATCAGTAAGAGTTAAGTGCTGTGGTGTTTTAACTTACCATGTTATTTCAGTAAGATATAGCATGATATTGATTGTACCATGATATTTCTCTAAGTAGTAAGAGCAGCTTTTACAGTATATACATTTACCATAGTATTTATTATGGAAGCTCATTTCTGCACAAAAAAAAAAAAAATCATGCTTTGGTAAGTCAAAATTGAAGTAGCAAGTCAAAATTATGAGATAAAAGTTGAAATGATTAGTTGAAAAGTTATGGATCGTAATTGTTAAATATGACTTGTATATCTCATAATTTTGACTTTTTTTTTGGTCAATGTTTTGATGTCATAAAATTCTCATAATTTTGACTTTGTATCTCATAAATGTCTCTTTCATATTTGTTATAATTATGTTTTAATGTCATACAAATATGACATTGTGAGATCAAAATTGACATTAAAACAAAACTGACATTACAACATAATAAAGAGACATTTATGAGACACAAAGTCAAATTACGAGATAAAAACGAAACTAATAAAATTGACAAAAAGTCAAAATTGACACACAAAGTGAAAAATTGACATTGAAACAATTATGACAAATATAAGATAAAGAAACATTTATGAGATACAAAGTCAAAATTATGAGATAAAAACACAACTGACAAAACAGGTAATTGAAAATCAAAATTGACATGAGAGACATATAAGAGAGACATTTACGAAAAAACTCAAAATTGAAATATGAGAGACATATGAGAAAGACATTTATGAGACATTTATGAGTCAACATTATGAGATAAAAACAAAACTGACAAAATTGAAAAAGGACAAAGTGAAAAATTGACATTAAACCATAATTGACGAATATGAGATAAAGAGACATTTATAAGATACAAATTCAAAATTACCAGATAAGAACAACACTAACAAAACTGAAAAAGTCAAAATTGACATACGAAGAGAAAAATTTACTTTAAAACATAATTACGACAAATATGAAATAAAGAGACATTTATGAGATACAAAGTCAAAATTATAAGATGAAAAACAAAACTGACAAAACTGAAAACTGAAAATTGAAAAGTCAAAATTGACATATGAGAGACAAATGAGAGAGACATTTATGAAAAAAGTCAAAATTGAAATATGAGAGACATATGAGAGAGACATTTCTAAGACATTTATGAGTCAACATTATCAGATAAAAACAAAACTGACAAAACTGAAAATTGAAAAAAGGACATACAAAGTGAAAAATTGACATTAAAACATAATTGACGAATATGAGATAAAGAGACATTTATGAGATACAAAATCAAAATTACAAGAACAAAACTAACAAAACTGAAAAAGTCAAAATTGACATATAAAGAGAAAAATGTACTTTAAAACATAATTATGATAAATATGAAATAAAGTGAAAATTTGACATTAAGACATAATTATAACAAAATGAGAGATACAATGTCAAAATTATGCGATTTAAAAACAAAACTGACAAAATTGACAAAAAGTCAAAACTGACATACGAAGTGAAAAAACGACATTAAAACATAATTATGACAAATATGAGATAAAGAGACATTTATGAGATACAAAGTCAAAATTATGAGATGATAAAACTGACAAAATTGACAAAAAGTCAAAATTTGACATACAAAGTGAAAAAATGACAATAAAACATAATTATGACAATTATGAGATAAAGAGACATTTATGAGATACAAAGTCAAAAATACGAGATTAACAACACTGCCAAAAGCGAAAATTAAAAAAAAAAAAAAAATTGACATACAAAGTAAAAAATCGACACTAAAACATAATTATGACAGATATGAAAGAGAGCTAAGATACATACAAAGTCAAAATTATGAGATGAAAACAAAATTGACAAAACTGAAAATTGACATTAAAACATAATTAAGACAAATATAAGGTAAAAAAACATTTATGAGATACAAAGTCAAAATTATCTGTACAATATCTATCTTACATTATCTGTAATTTTTTGTTATGGTAGTGAACTAGCCTACTCCTTTAATACATACATATATATATATATATATATATTTATATATATATATATATAATTTATTTATTTTTTTCTTTTTTATTTTGCCAATTATGTTTTAATGTCAATTTTTTTTTTTACTTCACATGTCAATTTAGATTTTTTTTGTCAATTGTTTAATCTCTTAATTTCATAATTATCACTTGTTATCTTATAATTTAAACTTCCTGTCATAATTTAAATTTTTTGGCAGCAGTCAAGGTTTATCTCATAATTTTAACTTTTATCTCATAATGGACTTTCCCATAATTGTTTTAATTTCATTTTCAACTTTATCTCAGTTAAGTTATAATATCTCATAATTATAACTTACTTTATTATAACTGAGCATGTCATAATTTAAACTTTATTGTTGATATTTTTTGTCATAAGGTCAATTTTGTCGATGTTTATCTGTTTTGTTGGGGGGGGTTTTTTGTCAAAAAGTCAATTTTGTCGATGTTTATCTCATAATTTCAACTTTTATATACTCATAACGCATAATTATGACTTTCTCTTTGTCATATTTGGCATAATTATGTTTTAATGTCAATTTCAACTTTATATCTCAGTTTTGACATTTTGTCATAATTTTAATGCCACAATTATGTTTTAATGTCAAAATTTTGATTTACCAAAGCATCATTGTGGCATAATTGGACTTCTATAATTCGTAGTAGGGAGTGCCCTGCAAAACCACATTAATATATTATTTTCTTTTCTTTTCTTTTTTTTTTTTTTCTTTTTTCTCTTTACTTCCTCCCTGCACTAGATTTGCCAGATGTTTCGCCAAACCTCGCCGTCCCATGAGCCATTTGCTTATTTTAAGGTATTTAGTGAAAAGCTGGCGGTGCACTTTGGCACGTTCCTGTGAGAAAGAACAACAAAAACAACACATAAACGAGCTAATGGCTTCCTTATCTGTGCTGCCGACAAGCCTTTTCTTAATTGGTTCAGATTGGAGAACGGTCCCATTCCCGCAACTTTTCGCCTGGAATTTCTTGTTTTTACCTTCTGTTTCACTTTTAAGCACAATTTACGCTTCAGATTAAAGCGGAGTTCAGCTTCCCGTTCGAACCCTAAATGTTCTCCAGATATCCGGGAACGTTGCCAGTTTCTGTCTTCCGTTACAAATATGACCCTCGTAGTAATGGAAAAATGCCTTGAAAACAAAATAATCCTGCAAAGCGGGCTATTAGTTAGGCGCTCTTCTGGCACGAGTGCTTTTTCGTTGGCTGTATGAGTTGGTAAAAAAAATAAATGAAATATTAATGCGTTTATTTGGGTATTTGTAGTCTATTTCAGGTTGTGGCTGGACAGGGGAGCAGCCGTCTGTGGGATTGAGTCATGTGACGATGTGATCTGGGTTAGCCGTGCGAAACGCGTGTGTATGTGTGTGTGCGTACACGAGCCCGAGTTTGTAGTGGTTGTACTTTCGGCACATCGCTCTCTCTCTTGGGTCTTGTCTGAAGGAGTCTGGCTTCAGGACAGGAGGAATGAGGGCTGAACGAGGGCCCCGGTGAAGACCCACATCTCCCGCCTGCCAATCTATCTTCCTGTCCCCTTAGCTGCTGTGCGAGTGCAGGTGCGGCCCAGCGAGCTCTTAGCTAGAGAGAAAGGGAGGGGAGGATGCCGGAAAGACAAATAGCGGCCAGTCGTTTCTGAAGGTTTTTAGAGGCTGGAGACGGGACGCTGGAATAGACGAAGTCTCACACCGAAGCAGGGTCATTTTTTGGGTTAGGGTTGGGTGTGAAGTTAATGTGTGATTGTTGAAGTGTGTCAGCTTATACTGTGGTAGACTTTCACAAAAAACAACAACAACAAAACAACCTTTGTTATTTACAATTAGGGCAAAAAAGACACATGAAATGTATGTTATGACCAAAAAAATTAAATTAAATTAAATTAAATTAAAGTTTGAATAAAAAATTATAATTTTAAAATATAAATTACTGTCTTGTACTGTCTTTACTAATTTAAGTAAAATATTAAAACATAAAGAAAAAATAAATAGTAAATAGTACAAATTAAATGTACTAAATTGCATTTCTGTACTAGTTTGTGTAAAATAATAATAATAATAATAATAAAACAGTGGAAAACTCATATGTAAGTATTTAAGTATACAAGAAATTGAATAAAAATGAAATAAAACTTGAGTTAAATTATAAGTTAATAGTTAAAATTACAATTAATTATATGTTAAACTTATATGCTACTTTAGGTAAATAAATACAAAATGATGTATATTTATATATGAAATATTATTGTTAAAATCTTTCATATAATTGAAGAAAAAAAGTATAAAAATAGTCATTTGTTATTGTTAAAAATATGCAGAAAAATCAGGAATTGATTAAAGCAAAGAAAACATTTATAAGTTATATATCAAAATATCACATACTGTATACATAAAAATATGAAATATTACTGTTGAAATCTTTCATATAATAATAATAATAATAATTAAAATAATAAAAGTTATTGTTACAAATATTAAACAAATATTGAAATATTGTAATGTTTCAATAATAGTAACAACAACAAGAACAATAATAATATTTTTGTATTTTATATTTTATAATAATAATATTTTTTGTTATTATGATTATAATAAAAAAATTATCTATTATATATCAAAATATAACATATATCAAAATATGAAATATTACTGTTAAAATCTTTTGTATAATAATAATAATAATAATAATAATAATAGTAATAATAATAAAATTTATTGTTACAAATATTAAACAAAAATTGAAATATTGTAATGTTTCAACAATAGTAACAACAACAAGAACAATAATAATATTTTTGTATTTTATATTTTATAATAATAATAATAATTTTGTTATTATTATTATTATTATAAAAAATATATGAATTATGTATCAAAATATAACATATATAAAAAACATGAAATATTACTGTTCAAATCTTTCATATAATAATAATAATAATAATAATAATAATAATAGTAATAATAATAAAATTTATTGTTACAAATATTAAACAAAAATTGAAATATTGTAATGTTTCAACAAT
>JAHKKF010491431.1:0-50234 GCA_019740295.1 Labeo calbasu
GGGGGGGGGGGGGGGTGTGACATGGGGGATTAGCCTAACGATGCAGCGTGGAGAGCCGCTTCAACGGACCACAGCGCGGCGGGTATAAACACAAGGATAACGCACCGCTGACGTGTGCAGTACAGGGGGTCGAAACACATGCCGAAGCCGCAGATGTGTGCAGTGTGTGGTAAGAGATTTATTCATCATACAGTGTAGATAACGTTAACTTATAACACGAGTGTTTTTTAAAATGCATAAACTTGCACTAAAATGGGCTAGGCTAATCAGTGATGATGTTCTTTGATAATGTTAGGCTGCTTTTAGCCTTATGCTGGAGCTAGTTTCGGGCAATGAAACTAAGTATGTAAATAATAAAATACGTTAGCACGATAATATCATGTACTGGCGATCTCACAGGCTGATGATAGGACCCAACACTACTGTAGTGTATTATTTACTCACCCTCCATGCACCCTAGGTGTATATGACTTCCTTCTTTCAGATGAGTGCCATCGGAGTTATATTAAAATTTGCCTCACACTGCTCCGGGGGGCTGATAAAGGCCTCCTGTATCGAATCGATGCGTTTTTGTAAGAAAAATATCCTTATTTAAAACTTAAGAATCACTTTAATCTAGCTTGCGCTAACAGTTTTACACAGAACTTGCTTCTTTGACAAGGGGCGTGGCAGTACTGAAACACTGTCTAAGTTGTTCGCCAATCGCAACGCAGTGTGACAGCTAACCAATCACAACAAATTTCGTTTTTCGGAAGGCGGAACCCAGAACTAATCAAGTTATTTGTGCCAGGCTGGGAGAAATGTATTGTAATAATGTAAATGATGTTAAAAATAATGCGTTTTTTAAACCACCAATCATGAAAGCATGTTCTAGTACACCCCCAAAACAAAATCAAGACTCTGTTAAAGAGCATAATAGGACCCCTTTAAGATCAACAGTTTCTCAGTTAACTACAGGTGAAGCTGCGCTTCATATCTACTCTTAAAGTAAACATCGCTGCTATAATCCCTAACAGGGCTGCTCATGCAGTCAAGGTCAAAAGGTCATCGTGGGGTGTGAGAGATCAAGATGAATTGGCTATGAATTGGCTTCTAGCAGGATCCCTGCAGCCCAACTACCCACTGAGAAGATGACACGGCTGCCCACCTCTTCTCCAAACCCCCACCCCAGGGCAGTCCTCACGTCTCTCCATGAGGCCTCACAATGGCCTTTTGCTTTGAAGGCAGCATGGTCAGACAGGTGAACTAACCTCCGGCCCCCGCACACAACTTTGAGAGACACAGCATGCACCATGGCAACCAGTGCATCCACTGAGGACTAAAGGTTCGTTCACACTTCTCCAACAAATACCAACATTTTAAACACTCGGAAGATGCCTTTTGGAGTAAAAACACACTGTGACATGCTACAGTATGCTCTACCTAAAAGGATTTTAAACAGTATTTTGATCATTACTAGTAAAGGTAAAAAAAAAAAAAAAGACTGTGGCCAACTTTCCTTATAATATAATGTAATATAATAACAATTGAAGACAATTAGATTTATATAAGTCTAAGTGACAGAAAACAACAACAACTTGATAACTGCTGCAAAGTCTTCTAGGTCAATCCAGCAATGTGGAGAATTTCTCAAAAATCTTAAACCTCACTTTTTCACAAGGAGAAGGACACAGCTAGAGAAGCATGTGCCATGCCTTTATGTAACACTTTATTTTAGCCTAGTTAGATCCGCTTCTGAGCTCCCGTCATCCTTTGCGGCCCGTGGTGTGTAGACATTTCACACTTCAGAAGGAGTTTGTAGAAAGCCTTCGCAAGTGTGATAATTTGGGGGCTGCACAGCAATCTTGAACGTACAGTACTCTTGAACTAGGTTACCATGAGGACAGCTATAACACACATGAAAAAGTCGCTGCATGTTAAAAACTGCACAAATATTCGGTCAAATCCAAACACAGAGAAACACACGTCCTTGAATGTGCTGTGCACATGGACATTTTCTGCCAGTAGTAACCGTAAAAAAACTTTTATGCAAATCCTCTCAAGAATGTGCGTCTTTGAGGGCCTGTTTCACCTTTAAAGCTAAAAACAGCTTTAAATGAATAAATTTCACACTGGGAGAGTGGAGACTGATAACATTACTTGAAGGACGATGAGAGAGCATGAAAATTAAGAGAGGATGACAGAGGGGGAGAGAGAATGGAGGACTGAATAAGCGTAGAGGGACATAGTGGCAAGTTCATCAGTATTTTTTACACAGTGTTTGATTAATTACAGAAGAGACATTTGCTGCTCATAAAGTGCTTCTTATTATCAATTTTGAAATCAGCTGTGCTTCTTATTATTTTTGTGAAAACAGTGATTTTTTCAGGATTCTTTGATGAAATGATGCCAAAGATAAAGCATGAAGAGAAGAACTCTCACACTGCTAGCTCTCCTGTCATTCTGGGATTACAGTACTCCACAGAGAAAGAGAGGCCAGCATCGCAATGTGAGAATGAATCTTTTTCGACTAAAGCCTTGAAAGCAGAGATGTCAAAGGATGTTAGAGTCCCTCTGAAGGAGCAACAATAAATATTGAATGCCACACAACAGCAACACAGACATGAAGAGCCGTTCAGTGAAATAGAGTGAGCATTAGATTGAGGATTTCCAGGAAATCATAAATTCGAATCCCACCAGCAGCTAGGGTTCACCACAAAGCATTCATCCAGAGACTTTCCATTAAAGCAGTGTTTGTGAGTGTGTAAGAGAGAGAATAAGGCAAATAGAGAGAGAGAGAGAGAGTAAGTGAGGTAAAGCATGAGGGAAAAATAAAGATGCTTTAGTGTGAGGGTTTGTTATTTGTTTTATAAGGAGTGTATGTGGCTCTTGGCTCAATCACAATTGATGGAGGAAAAACCTAATTGTGACCAACACTGCATTGGCAAAATAGAGCTGCCTAATCGAATTGAGAAGCAGGGCTCTACTGCACTTAACGTTGCTTCTTCTCTGGATATGCATAAACTGTAGGTGAATAGCTTCCAACCTGTAGAACAGAAATTATTTTATGGGGCTTTCAATGGTTTAGGAAAGCCCATTTATTTCAAAAGAGCCCACCTAATAGCTATAAGATGCATCTCTTGAATAATTTTAAAGGAACGCTGCTTCTTTACTTACTGTATAAGCTTTAAACAGTTAGTGTATGCTTTGTATTGGCTCCAAATTGTTTCAATTTATGTGTGGGGCCAAGCAAGAGCATAAATTCTAAAGGTGAACGACTAGTTAAGTGGGTTATGTTCAGTTTGCATCTCTTTCTATTGAGACAGGAGTACAATGGATGATCATATAAGAACACTATAAGCCAGGGTTCCTTTTAACTCATGAATTGAAATTTGAATTAAACTGACGAAGTGCAAACGATAGGAAGAATACTTTACTAATTGCAAGAAATTCAATGCGATAAAAGTTGTTCATCAAAGGTCTTTTGACATGGATTTTAAATGATTAATTTTAATTGTACAGTTGGAGTCAAAATTTCACACACACCTTGCTGTTTTGATGCTCAAGAAACATTTCTCCCTCTTCTTATTATTATTAATGTTAAAAAGTTGAGGTCAAAAGTTTAAATACACCTTGCAGAATCTGCAAAACATTAATTTTTCTACCAAAAAAAGAGGGGTCATACAAAATGCATGTTATTTTTTATTTAATGCTGACTCGAATAAGATATTTCACATAAAAGATGTTTACATATAGTCCACAAAAGCAAATAATAGTTGAATTTCTAAAAATGACCCTGTTCAAAAGTTTACATGCATTTGATTCTTAATACTGTGTTGTTACCTGAATGATCCACAGTTTTTTTTTTTTTAAGTGATAGCTGCTCATGAGCCCCTTGTTTGTCCTGAACAGTTAAACTGCCTGCTGTTCTTCAGAAAAATTCTTCAGGTCCCACAAATTCTTTGTTTTTTTCAGCACATTTGTTTATTTGAACCCTTTCCAACAATGACTGTATGATTTTGAGTTCCATCTTTTCACAATGAGGACAACTGAGGGACTCATATGCAACTATTACAGGAGGTTCAAAAGCTCACTCCTGCTTCAGAAGGAAAAACGATGCATTAAGAGCCAGGGGTGTAAACGTTTGAACAGAATAACCATATGTACATTTTTCTTATTTTGCCTAAAAATCTGTGGTACTGTCCTTCAGAAGCTACAGAAGACATCATTTGGTAATTTTGAGAAATGCAACTATTATTTTCTCTTGTGGACTATATGTAAATGTCTTTTATGTTAAATATCTTATTCAGGTCAGTACTAAATAAAAATTAACATGCATTTTGTATGATCCCACTTATTTTGGTAAAATAATTAACATTTAGCAGATTCTGCAAGGTGTATGTAAACTTTTGGCTTCAACTGTATACTGTACCACCTAATGTTTTTGAAAATAACAAACAAACATATGGATGTTGTATGATACTATGCTTACGGGCTATTCATACTGAATCAAGTTGAAATACACTGCCCTCCAAAAGTTTGGAAACGCCCTAGTTTGTGATAACGCCTTAATTTGTGACAATTTTGCACTGATAAGGGACAACAGAAACCACAAAAACATATTTTATTACATAAACAGTTTATACATAGAAAAAACTTACATTTTCAATTCATCAAAATATCCACCATTAGCAGCTATTACAGCTCTACATAATCTGGGCCTAAATTCATTGTATTCTAAACTTAATTGGCAATCAGTTGTTGAAGCTGTTAAGGTGTGCTGACCCAAAAACCATTTAAAAACCTGGGCCAANTTTAAACCAGTAACCAGGCATCACAGCTGGCAAAGGGGCATGTCTGACTTTGACATGTATATATTGCCATTATTATGTAATAAAAATGAAAATCATTATTGCTGGTCTTCAATGATAATGATGTCAAGTTACTTGTATTTGCACCAAAAAATGATAAACATTCATGCTGATATCGTCCAAAACCACACTTTGCCAGGGGTGTTTCCAAACTTTTGGAGGGCAGTGTATATATTAATAAAAACAGGAAAATATAACAGAAGTTCATTTAAATTCAATTCATATACTCACAACATCCTCTTTGTTAGTTTAATTCAAATAAATTCAAATTAAATTTCTGAATATAAGGCATTCTCTAAATAAATAAATAAATATTGCTATTTCATCCATTTTACCATTAAATAGGTCATGAACTGCCTAAATACTTTTTAATAATTTTGTACTGTTCTCTGATATCCACTTGTAATGTTATCAAGCTTTTTACATCAAAAAAACATCATAATTTAGAAGTAATAGGCTTTTTTCTGTCTTGTTTTGACCCCCCTCATCGTGGCGGATTGTGGACTTGGAAGTAAACGTCCACTGATATGATTGGCTAACAGTTGTGTATGTTTGACAGCCTACATCATTCATAGCTGGACGCTGCTGTGATTTAGGTTAAAAACGCATGAATACTCAGTACATATTAAACGATCTGTAATAACAGACAAAGCAATAGCTACCAGGTAATAAAAACAGTTACTCACACTTGTGGTGCGACATTACTGTCGGATCCAATATAGTCGGCACAGCATCGTCTTATAGTTTCAATCTTTCTGAAAATCCTACGTCGAATTGTGCCTTGTTTGTAAACTAATCCGCAATAAAATGAAGTGAACAAAGGACTACGTTTTTACAGTCTTTTTTACTCATTCTTTATTTACACTACATGCGCGAATCAGTGGGCGGGGCTAAACAGGAAGTGATGTAGAAGTAGGCGTTGATCTTGTTTTGTGGAGGTGGTGTTCAGCCACACTATTACGTCATAAAGTGGTACATTCCACAACCTGTCGTTTTGGCAGAATGGCTTTAATATAAGCTGTTTTTAGACTAATGAGAAAGTTTTGAGTTCTGAAACTTACAGGATGTTTTTATAGTACAATGACCTCTTATATGTCAGAAGATCATAGGAATTTTGATTTCTCAGTTCATGACCCCTTTAATGATTATAATGACATTTTTAGCAACCCCGGCCAGGGATTTACTTTCAAGAAATAATAGGTACGTTTTAAGACACTTTTTACAATTCCTCAATAAGTTTACTTGCATGTGTACAACATGGAGTTCCATAAAATTCCCACGGCGTTAGGACTAATTTGATGACTCTGATTTCAGACTCACCCTGACAGCACACCCAGAACCAAGTTGAGCATGAAGAAAGAGCCGATGATGATGAGTGGGATGAAGTAGAGCCAGTTCCAGGTGTTCCCTGAGGCATCGTTGGCCTGCAATGAGACAGAAGTAATGAGAGTAGAAACTGAGAAGGAGCAAAGGTACAGAGAGAATTAAACATCAGAAGAACCTGGAGGAGATGAAATCTCCACAGGCTTCTCGCAGCCCTATCCTTCACTAACAGCCCCTGTAATAATCTCTTTAGCACATTTCACGATAACACATCCATATCTATATTGCCATAATCCTTCTTATTGTCCAAGTAATTGCTTTTTGGGGAAATCCCATGGTCTTTGCGAGGGTAAAAAAAGAATGTGAATTCACCAGCATATACGTGTACAACGCTGGGTCATGCACAAAGTGTTTATGAGGCATGCAAAGAAAAGATTTCTCCTAGCGCTCATTTATTTGCAAATTGCTCTAACATATTATCTGTAATTGTTCGGGGATCATGGAGAATGCTGATTCAGCACACACACATACAGATCCTTAAACCCCCTCTACTCTCTTACACAGCTGTTTCTAAGGCAACCGGCTCGTCGTGCCTACCTCTGTCCCTTTATCTTTCTTGCTTTAGCTTTAAAATTGCATTTTTGGCAAGAGCAGTAAAGCAGTCGGAGCCAAATTCCACTGCTGCATCTCCACTCCTTTGAGTATAAAATTTATTACAGAGCTGTAGGGAATTTGTCTGACTGACTTCTTCTTAATTATAATTTATTTATTACCATTAATGTCTATATCGGTTACTGTTTCGTGCATTTGAATGAAAGATGACAGCACAATAGTATCTCTTTAGCCAAATATTTTTGTTTTAAAATGAACAGACTCTAAACCGAGTCCAGTGCAACGTAGGTTGCCAGATATTGCCATCCTTGCGGTCTGAACGGAATTGTAGTGATTCATCTTGTAAAACTGGATGAACGCCATCTGACATCAGGAAAAAAGGAGATGGCACTGAAACAGTTTCATCTTATTCGGAGGGTGCGTGAAACAACGGTGAATCGCCTACACTTCCTCTAAAGCCTGAAAATTGTCTTGACATACTAAATGAATATGTGTTCAGTGGCCAAAATGCATGACATTGTCTTAGTGATCTGGTGGGTAAGATGTTTTCTTCAGCCTTTGCATCACAGGTTTGTGTTCCCTTGAGTGATATGAGGATTGGAGAAATGCTGAATACAGACTTCACCGGATTACCACAGCAAGGACTAGAGCATCTGCGAACCAGACATTAGAGACAGTACAGTTGTTTAGCAATTTAACCTGGGCCAATTATCCAGTGCTTCCATTCCTACTTCCGTAACACCTTTTATAAGGTGTGAATACATCTGCTCTTAAAATGGCAAACAATACACAAATTAGGGCTGGCCAACATAGCCAAAAAAAAATCATATCTCTGTATTTTGGCCGAATTGCATTATATAGATTATATCTATCGTATTTTCGACGTTGTTTTATTTGAAAGAATTACATTAAATTTAAAAAAAACAAAATTAAATTTGACATCCTGCCCAATGTTGTCCAATGAAATAATCTTCAAAGCACATTAACATTCTAAAAATCAAAAATAAGTTAAATTCGCTAAACTAAAAATGAAAATAAAAATAAAAGCAGTTTACAGTTAGTGCTATCATATAAATATGCTTACTTGTAGGTTTAAAATTCTACATACATTTATTGTCCAACAACTACATTTTTAACAAAATGTATTTACTTTATTATTGTGATACTATTTTATTGCGCCCTGTCTGTTTTGTTCACCGAGGTCTGTGAAGTTTAGCCGAGACCCACATTAAAAAGGCACAACTACTCCATTTAGCAAAACTGAAATAATTAGATGACTTTCTAACATTTACAGAAGAACAAGATACAGTTGAAGTCAAAAGTTTACACACACCTTGCAGAATCTGCAAAATGTTAATAATTTTACCAAAATTATTTAGTACTTACCTGAGTAAGATATTTCACAAAGCAGATGTTTACATACAGTCCACAAGAGAAAATAATAACTTAATTTATAAAAATGACCACATTCAAAAGTTTACATACACTTGATTTTTAATTACCTGAATGATCCACAGCTGTGTGTGTGTGTGTGTGTTTTTTTTTTAATGCTTCAGAAGAAAACATTAAGAGCTGGGGGTGAAAACTTTTTGAATTTGAAGATCAGGGTAAATTTAACTTATTTTGTCTTCTGGGATACATGTAATTATCTTCTATAGCTTCTGAAGGGCAGGACTAAATGACAAAAATATGATATTTAGGCAAAATAAGAAAAATGTACACATCTTCTTCCTGTTCAAAAGTTTACAGCCCTGACTCTTAATGCATCGTGTTCCCTTCTGGAGCATCAGTGAGCATTTGAAACTTCTGTAATAGTTGCATATGAGTCCCTCAGTTGTCCTCAGTGTGCAAAGATGGATCTCAAAATCACAGTTTTTGAGGGTTCAAATACACAAAAATGCTGAAAAGCCAAAGAATTTGTCAGACCTGAAGAATTTTTCTGAAGAACAGCAGGCAGTTTAACTGTTCAGGACAAACAAGGGACTCATAAACAACTATCACTAAACAAAAACACAGTTATGGATCATTCAGGTAACAGCACAGTATCACGAATCAAATGTATGTAAACTTTTGAATGGAGTCATTTTTATAAATTCAGCTATTATTTTCTCTTGTGGACTATATGTAAGCATCTTTTATGTGAAATATCTTATTCAGGTCAGTACTAATTAAAAATAACATGCATTTTGTATAATCCCTCTTATTTTGGTAAAAATATTAACATTTTGCAGATTCTGCAAAGTGTATGTAAATTTTTGACTTCAACTGTACCTGTCTGTATCTGACAGCAGGACATGAGCTTCAGCCTGAGCATCTGACGGGGCAAGTTGCTTTAAACTATAGCTGTTAACTCTATATTATGAGTTATTCTAAAGCCTTTAATATAAAGCATGTTTCATGTTTAGGACAAATTAGATTATGCACTTTCTTGCAGCAGCTCATTCTGTGTCCTCTGCTATTTTGCACTTGTATCAAACTACTGTAGGTCTATATCAATATAAATGGTATTCTCAATCCATATCGTTTATGAAAAATTTAGTGATATATTGTACAAACTCTATAAACTGCCCTGCCCTAACACAAATCTTAAAGGGATAGCTCACCCAAAACCCAAAATACGTTCTCTCAAACATAGTAAAGGAAAAGATACCAATAAGTGTACTGCATATACAGTAACTACAATATAGTTTCTCAATTTATATGAAGTCATAAAAATCCATGTATTGGCTAATGATTAAATAATTAAAAGATTACTGTAAACTACTGTATGCACAAAAGGGAAAAACTTAAAAGATCTGTGCAAACCTACAAAAGCATGCAGTCTGAGGAAATCAGGTACAGCAAATACAGTTGAACAGGCACTGCATACAAACTAGAAGCACAAAAAAACAATTTTTGTGAAATTATGTCAGCATATCTAAGCAAGATTCAAAATGTGTGGATAATAATACTGTAATAAATGTGGTAATTTACTTCTCAGCAACGCACTGGGGCATGAATAAATAAAGCTATGTTACTATTTATTGTTTTGCTGCCTACATTTATGCTGCTGTTGATGTTGCGTTTGCTGACATATTCAGCTATGTCATGTGGAAAAATCAGAACACTGTTCTTTCACCGTTCCCCGTACAAATTATGAAACACAACTGCAAAATGACTAGTAGCTAATACTGTGGTTGTTCTATCTTTAACATACTTTTCCAGACATTTATGTGGAAATGAAACAAAACTCAACGAGAATGGCCTGAAATAAATTCAAGAGACAGTATATGAACACAAAGGCTGTAATCAAATTCCTGTGAGTGTGCTTCTCATCCCAGTAAAGACAGTTAGAGATTTGATTCATTTTCTTATGATTGCACTATGATTGCCATCAATGAGACACAGCAGAGTCTAAAGGGACAAACCAACTGAGCAAAATGGTTCTCTTAGTTGAGAACAACTCTGCCTCTGCTTTATTATCAATATTTAAGTGGGATTATTGTTTCTATTAATGCCTCCTCACCATTAACACTACTTAGTGAGACACAGCCTGTAACTAGTAACTAGATTTTAAGAAAGGTGTGATCACATTTAGCATTGTTCTGAAGTTTATTTCAATAAGAATTTCATGTGACGTGTGAAAGAATCCGCAACACATTCAAGTTTCTCCCACGTTGAAACAGAAATTTGCTCGATTTGAAAGTGACTTCTGTGAGCTGTGCTTCATTCATAGCTACACTATTAACAATAGACAAATCAGTGTTTTTGTCCTTAATTTCCACCCAGATTTTTGCTAATGTTACCTCACCTTAAGACTGTGGCTTCAATACAAAGGAGAGAAGATTTTAAAACCATGGTGCAGAGGTTAGTGCATTAGTTCATAATGTGTTGAGTCAAGTCCAACTTGGGTCATTTCCCAGTTCCACAACTCCCTTTGTCATCCAGTATTTTCCTGTCATTCTGTTATTCAGTAATAAGCCAAATGAAAAAATTAAATGAAGACCATACCATGTTAAGAAAGACTTTTTTTTAGAATTTTGAGAAATATCCCAAATGCTACCTTTTGACACCTTTTATCTTACTGCTTTTCAGAAGGGAGACACATTACTGCTCTTTTCCAAAACGTAGTGAACTTAAGACATTAAAGGATAACACAAAAGTAACAAACTTCATTATGCTGTCTTAAAGACAAGATATCATGAAAATCTGACTTTATTCATGTTTAAGTGCTGCCACACAGTTCTAATATAAAATTGCAATTCATTTTCCAGCTGTTTACCTTCACAGACATAACTGACTGTTTTTGTAACCTGTGTATTCTTAACACAAACTTGTGTGTATTTGACTGTTTAAGTGCAATTGCTTCCGATGTGTGCGCTCAGAAAACCCTGTGAATTACTGTTTCCCCCATTACAGCGCTGTTACCGTCGTTTATTATAATATTATCATAATGTTATTTTTCAGTTCATCTGAATGAATGCCCCTATTTGACCAATCGTACACTCTAGTGTGAAGGCACACGACTAGCGGTCACTTTGTCTCACACACACGCAAACAAAGATACAGAGCGATAGAGTCTTATATACCATGCAGAAATGACACGCTACATGTAAACGAAATTCTTTGCTGTATTTTCCTGTCAAAATAATTCCTTTGGAATTCTTCAGCTTTTGAGAACTGCCGGTTTCTCCGATAGTGACGGAACTAACGCGCAGATCTCATTGGCTGGTGCTCAGCTACTACCGTTCCCGTTTTAATTTCAGCAAATCAGTTCAAGCGAATGCAGACAACTTGATTAATATTCATGAACCCAGCAGCTCATTAATCCTTAGTGCATTTTATATTTTTATTAGTAGTAGAATTCGTAGTTTTTTTATCATCTAAATTATCACAGTGTCATATTATAATGCTTTACTGATGATAAGTGTACTTTCAGATATTTAAAAAAACTGTGCCATTAATCTTTATATATGTATAGTAGTCAACATATAAACTAGATCAAAACCTTTCATCAAAGTTGTCCTAAAACCAAAACGATACCCATTCTTGTCTAGGAACAACTTAGATTAACTTTTTTGATCCACTTTAAATGTTGACTACTATATAATAGTATATATTATTAGTAATATTATTATTAATAATATTAGGGGAGTAAACTAAAGATTTCATTCATTTAACATATTTAATATTGGGGGCATCCAAGTTATTTGACATATTTTTTAACTTTTTTTTTTTTTAAGTAATACAATAGTTACTTTCCCTGGTAATTAGTTACTTTTAGAATGATGTAACTCAGTTACTATTTGTGAGAAGTGACTAGTAACTATAACTAATTACTTTTAAAGTAACATGCCCAACACTGTTGAATGGTGGTGTACATTTGTATATGTCATTCAATACTGAATCAATTTTACTCCGTATTTAGATATGCTTTTTGATGCTTCTTGGAGTAAATCACATCATTAGGATAGTAACATGCTAAAACTAAATTCTGCTGAAATCAAATATATATTGTGTTGAATGCAAATAGTTCCAAATTAGTCAATTATTAATTTCAATGACCATTTTAGGATGCTCTTTTAGAAGGCAGCTGACTATATAGGAAGTGAGGCAGGACACTAGGTTTTTGGAACAGAGGTGCTTATATGTCTACAGAGAATTAGAGAACACAGACAGAGGATGAGGAAGCACGGATACTAGCTTCTAATTTTCCACTGACGTAAAGTTCTAGTGTCCGGGATAATCAGATTATCTCTATGAGAGCCAAGGTCTGGATGGTAAGATCTAGGAACATTTATCTGTCATTAGACCTCTCATCAAGGACCCCGGAGGACTGAAAGGCCAGTGTGCAGAAGAACACTTAAGGAGGATGTCATCTTACAGGAGGAGAGACACAGAGAAACAGTGTAGCTTGAGGGAACAGCCATCCAGCATTCATTACGCTCATAATTGAGGCAGAATGTAAAACAATTTACATTCTGTCTGATCCCAAAACTACAAAACGTATTAAATAATGCAATCTACAAAAGAAATCCGCAAAACACTATAAAAACAAAATAAATTTCACTCCCAACCTCACACGTACTAGATTGAGCGCAGTACGAATGAAGGGGTTTATTTTATAAGTGAATGTTCTTCCAGTAAGCCACAAGACCAGACAGGACTTGGCGCACTCCTGTGGATACAAACGTGATCCATCTTTGTTCCCTGTGGGGCTATTTTTAAACGTTTAACAGCAGATTGATCAATAGGTCTATCGTACTAACAATGCTGAATGCCAGGGAACATGGTCACCATATACCACACAGATCACGCTGTCAGCTGAGTGACTGTACAGCGTCACATGGCCACCTGGTAGACGGTACTGTTTAGAGTGGAACAGAGAAACTTGTACCACACATTCTGTCATAAATAATACAATGTCACACAATCAAAGTGAGTGTCTGGTTAAACCAGACAAATATTACTGTGCTTGCATTCAAACTTGGGGCCAGATTCACAAACAAATAAAAAAAAAAATGTAAAAAGTTTGTAGCATAAAATATTAGTCTGTAATAATTTTTTTTTTTTTAATTAAAATATTTTAGTTATTTTTAGTCAGAAAATAGAAGCAAGTTTTATTCTTAAGAATATTTCCTGAATCTGGTCCCTGGTAGTGTGAAATTAACATAAGTGGTTATGAAATAACCAGAGACTTCTGAAAAATTTATTGCACATGCCCTAAAAATAACTGGATGTCTGAATTGAATATTCCAGAGATATTACGCCATTTCTCCGGCTACTCTTGCAAATGAGCTGCGCACTGATTGGAGCCTATCAGTGCTCTATTAGAAATGAGAAAATGAGGAACCGAGGGGAAGCATATTGATCTCTGGAGAGAAGCCACTGATTTGATACATACATTCTACTTTTCAGCCTGGACTCTGTAGCGAGGAGACCTAATTAGAGAGGAGACGGCCGACGTTAGCATACACAATTGCTCTTGAAGAATGAATGATAACTTGCTGTCCCTAAAAAGAACTAGCATAGTAGTAGCATTTTTATACAATATCTGCTTAACAAAATTAGGCTGAGTGACTGTTTAGCGATTTGATGTTACAGAAATGTAAACTGATGTGATTTTTGCATTAGGAGTAAAGTAGAGGGATTCTTATATTCTTTTTCCTTTTCTTTGTATGCATCTCTCTCTCTGCCCACGGAGGTTAAAGAGCTGTCAGGGAATGTCCCTGGTGAAGATGTGAACAGGGAGATGAGATATACGGTGAGTACACCATTAGAGCACTCCCTAGAGACTCACCTCCACCTCATCTAGTCATCAATTGAGATCTTCTGCACAGTCAGGCTGGAATACTATGCTTTCTGTTTACAACAGCATATATTTGTGTTCATGCTGTATAAATGTAGTTTTCAGAAATTTCAGTAATTTCATGCATCCTTTTTGGAAATATAGCAAGAACAGTTCAACAGTTTTTGACTGGATGAAGGGTTGAACAGTTCAGACAAAAATGATAATCCTGTCATCATTTACTCACCTTCATATTGTTCCAAAAACTGTATGACTGTCTTTTCTCTTTGAAATGCAAACTGAACTATCTGAAATATCCCTTTAAAGGTGTGTTTACACTTGTCATGTTTGGTTCGATTTAAATGAACTCTGGTGCGATTGCTCTGTTAGTCCGGTTCATTTGAGTAAGGGTGTATTCACACCTGTCTTGTCTGGTTTGATTGAATCGAACTCAAGTTCGTTTCCCCCCTCGGTGCGGATCTTTTGGGCAGGTGTGAATACAGCAATCGCACTTGTGTGCGGACCAAAAAAACGAACCGAGACCCAGCTGAAGAGGTGGTCTCGGTTCGGCTACAAAGGAACCCTGGTACAGTTGAATGGATAACCTTATGGCCTTAGCACACGTGTGGTTTTGTTTACAAATTCTGGTTCACTTGCAAAAAGGCCAGTGTGAAAGCAAACCATACAAAACAAAAATAAAATCAACATTGTATTTGGTCCGGACCAAAGCAAGTGAACTAGCAGACTTTCCTGGTGTGAATACACCTTAAATGCTGCCATCCGAACCTTGGTGTGCACTAAACAAGCAGACTGAGACCGCTAAAAAGATGGGTCTTGGCCACTTCCAAACAAAATCTGGTGTGATTTGAATGAAATATGAACACAACACGGACCAAATACTTCTAAACGAACCAAAAACAGGAAGTAATGACAAGAGGTGACGCTATGCGACATGATTAGTTATTAGATGATAGTCTAGAAGACAGCATTAGGTGTATTCGACTTGAAGCAGCACTGAGCAGACCGATAAGCGAATGGGTAGTTTGATGTCATTCAAACACATCCGCAGTCAAAGACACCTTTTGCTTTTGTTTGGAGTGTTCGGTGAGTTCTGTCATGAAATACACATCATTCAACCCTGACCAATCAGGTTGTAAATCTATCACTATGCCTTTAGGTTCGGTATCTTTAGGTTCGCTGCCAAAAATGCCAGTGTGAACGCTAAGCGGACTAGGACCAAATGTATTACTTTCCTTTTTGGTCCAGGCCAAATGAACCAAACGAAACGAACTACAAGTGTGAATACACCCTAATTTTCAGTCTGTTCTTCACATGTACGTCTTGAATATGCAGTAAAACACAAGTTTTATGGACTTCCACTTTCAGTATGTTAGACAAATCTTTTGACATACTTGGACAACCCGCTATATATCTTATTTTTTGTTCCAGAGAAGAAAAACAAGACATACAGTACAGATCCGGAACACTATGAATATGAGTAAATGATGACAAAACTTCATGGCACACACCCAAAAAATAACTTGATGCTTGTTTGATGAGCAATAACCAATAAAGTTTGTCCTGTTGCATTAAGCAAACACTGTTAAGCTTCCATGTTTACCATATTCGATGATCTCTATGACTGTGTGTTGACCAGTGTTTATATATGAACAAAAGCTTCAATTAAATGTTCATGGAACACTTGTGTCTCTTCAGAAGACTTGGATTCAAATTCTCTATTCATATGGATTATATTTATGATCTCTTTATGAACATTTTGAAGTTTCAAATTTTGGTGGAATGGACTTTAAGGGACAGTAATCTCTCAGGTTTTATTAAAAATATCTTTATTTGTGTTTGGAAGATGAATGAACATAGGTATAATACAGAATTTTCATTTCTCTATGAACTATACCTTTAAAGCAGACCTATTATGCCCCTTAATACAAATCTCAGGTGAGATCACAGATAATTTATTTTAGCATTTTGAAAATGCCTAACGCTGTTTTCGTGCATGTCTCTTTAAATGCAAATGAGCTGCTCCTCGACCCCTTTTCCAGAATTGTACTAGTACGGGTTGTTTTTCACGTCCACGGGTTGAAGTGACCCCAATAACGTGATATTTATTCCCTGGAATGCTAATTTTACCCAGAGAATAACGCCAAAAAAAATTAATTTTACCTCTCGGAACACGATTTTTACCGGGGGACCCCGTCAAAACGCCATTGGGCTACTTTTGGGCTAGTTTGGAGTAGTAATTGGGTGGGTTTTGTCGTAAAAACCTGGCAACCCTGCTTTACAGCTCGTAGCTCAGATATTCTGCTAAAATGGGTTTGATTATCATGTCATATTGTGCTTAAAATGTCAAATATAAGTTTAGGTTAAAAACACATGTGAGTTACAAAACAGTCAGTTATGTCTGTGACAGTAAACAGCTGGGAAAGAAATAACATTTATATTAGATCTGTGTGGCAGGAGGGTAATATACAGTAAATAAATCAATAAATCCACTGCTCTTGTCTCCTCTGAGGATGGGACTCTAAATAGTGTTCTGTGCTCGTCTGTGCAGCCAACAACAGAACAGTTAGCATCCTTTGCTCGAAATTTTGCCATGGCGTTAGAACTGCCACACTTTTGTCGATTGCGAAAACACAATGGCGATGATATTATAGCAAGATCGCCTTTCTGTGTGGGGAGCAAAATCACAAGCTTACAGAGAAAAGTTTATCAACAAAAAATTAAAAATGTAGTGGGTTTTCACTTTTTCTGGGTTGGTAGATGCACCGGGGACCCTATTATAGCACTTAAATACAAAAAAGGTAGATTTTCAAGATAAGTCACCTTTAACAAAACCCTTTCTTTATTATTTTGACCACTGTTGTTTGTAAGAAAAAAAAAATGTATAACCAAAAATATGCATGTAGTCATAAAACCTCAAGCACTTCAGCGGTCAACATGCATGCAGTACCACAAGGAAACACATCAGGCTACTGATTAATTATACAGGTTTTGAACTGGAAACATCTGAAAGGTCAGTGTAAAGAGAATCATTATCTAGATAAAGAACAGAAAAGGTAGCAGCTCAGTCATATTTGCCTCTCCCTCAATAAATTATATATTTTTTAATAACAGCACATTCCACCTTACTCTACTGATCCATCGAAAGGCAACACATAGCCCCAGCAGACCGGCCTCCTCCATTAGCCTAGTGCAGTATCATGTTGCAATAGCCCTTAGCTAACCACAGGACCATTAGCCTCTATCCGTCTATCTTATCCCTGTCATTCCGAATGCTGCTTACCACTTCATGGACCAGATGCCTGCTTTATCATTCAATTAAACCAGTATATACACTGTCCATAGCATATGAGGACAAAGCTAACTGCAAACTGAGTGTACAAAGCAGATTTAAAGTACTTTTTAAAATCTGGAACTAATCACCATGAGGATGGAGAAATAAATAAATAAATAAATAAGTTTTAAAAATATATAGGAATAATATATACCAAATATATACATTTATGTATGCTCTATATGTAACGTATAAAGTCTAGTTTTTTGTTTGATGCACTGCTTGTTTTATTAACTGGAATAGAATCAGCTCTAGATTTTAGCATTCCTCCACTAACCGCGAGAACGACTCTCGTGCCGCTATACGGATGTCTTATAAATTACCACACATACAGATTCCTGTCAGAGTCTGTGTTTTCCTTAATCATGTGCTTTCAAAACCATCAGCAAAACAGCAAGAGACCTTTACCAACAGGATTTTAAAATAATGACATGACAATGAGACTACTTCTCAACATCTCAATCAAATATGTCCCACATTAGCCTTTTGAACACTTCCTAAATATCTTCTATTCATATTACCTTGCTGTCAGACACACACTCACATTCATGATGGATAACAGACCACTCACAGATTCTATATATCCTCCAGAACCACAGGGCTAAATTCAACACTAATAGCTTCATAGGACACTGTGATTAATCATGATATTTTTGGTCTTGGTGAGAGGAAGGAAAGACACTAGGTAATTAAAAAACCAGACATAGAGATTATTCATGCTGGTGTAAGGAAGATGAACCAGAGCCCCCTATAGATCAGAAATGAAGTGAGCATAATTCACTGCTTAACTGACAGCGCCAACTCTAAACACTGTTTACAAAAGAAACAACACCCACGGATACATCCACAGAGCCGTCCTTTGATTAAACACTGAAATATTATATACTTACAGTAATTAAATAAACCTGGTATGTTACACTAGCTAACATTGCCATGAGATATGCTGTTATTCAAAAGTTTGGGATCAGTACGATTTTGAATGTGTCTTTAAAGATGTTTCTCATGGTCATCAAGGTTGCATTTACTTGATCAAAAATTCAGAAAAAAACAGTAATATTGGGAAAAATTATTTCAAAGTAAAAAAATGTAATTTATTCCTGTGAAGCAATGCTGAATTTATCATCATCATTACATCAGCATTCTAATATTTTTAGATATTTAGAAATATTTATTATCAATGTTAAAAAAAAACAGTTGTGCTGCTTAATATTTTGTTGGAACCTGTGATACTTTTTTCAGGATTCTTTAATAAATAAAAAGTTATTTATGCTGATTTATTATCAGTGCTGAAAACAGTTGTGCTTCTTAATAATTGGTGCAACCTGTGATACGCTTTTTACTTATTTTTTTTTTAATGAATAAAAAGTTCAAAAGAACAGCATTTATTTAAAATAGAAATCTTTTGTAACAATATAAACTACCATTTAAAAGTGGTCAGAATATTTTTATTCTTTCTTCATTTGAAAGGAATTAATACTTTTATTCACCAAGGAGGTGTTGAATTGCTACAAAGTGATAGCAAAAACTTATATTGTTAGAAAAGATTTCTATTTTGAATAAATGCTGTTCTTTTTAACTTTTTATTCATCAAAGAATCCTGAAAAAAAAGAATCACAGGTTCCAAAAAATATTAAGCAGCACAACTGTTTCCAACATTGATAATAATAGTAATAAATCAGCATATTAGAATGATTTCTGAAGGATCACTTGACACTGAAGACTGGAGTAATGGCTGATGAAAATTCAGCTTTGCATCACAGGAATAAATTATATTTAAAATGTATAAATACAGAAAACCAATATTGTAAGCTGTAATAATATTTCACAATATTACATTTTTTCTGTATTTTTGATCAAGTAAATGCAGTTTTGATTAGCATAAGAGAATTCTTAAAAAAAAAAAAACTATTAAAATCTTACTGAACCCAAATTTTGAACTCCAATGTACGTATTTTATAAAATACCATAAAAACATGAATATTATCACAACTTTAAATAACTGTTTTCTATTTTAACATATTTTAAAATGATTTATTCCTGTGATTGCAAGGCTGATTTTTCAACATCATATAATGCTTCAGAAATCATTCTAATATGCTGATTTGGTGCTGAAGGAACACTTATGATTGTAGAAAACAGTTGTGCTGTTACTATTTTTGTGGAAACTATGATACTTTTTTTTCTCTGGATTTACTGTTAAGTTTTTATTGTCACTTTTAATTTATTTAATGCATATTTGCTAAATAAAAGTATTAATTTCTTTAAAGAAAAAAAAAAAAGCACTGACCTTAAACTTAAGTACAATTGTGTAAATCGGTTTTTTATATGTTTTAACTGGAAATTAAATAAAAAATTCCAACAACTCAGTCTCAGACATGTCCAAACATCTGTCCCTTCAGGCTTTCCATAGTATCGATATAAACAAGAATAAAGGTGACAGTTACATCACTGACTCAGTGAAAGCATTTAAAAGCAGATGATTATTAAAATAGATGAACTATTTTAATTGAAAAAAAATGACAAAAAACATTAAACCTGATAGACACTACAGAGCCTAAGGTTTTTTTTTCTGTGTCATCCATACAACCTTTTCTCGGATCTGCTGTGCCATTATTGAAAGAGCTTCCACTTTGTTTCCCATCAGTCTTTTATTGTGGTATTATCGATTTTAGATTTGCCCGCCACTAAACGTCTCATAAAAAAGCAAACTGGTCATACAGATGTCACTCAAATGGACTGTTCCTGTCTAAGTAGACACTTCTTGGTCAGAATAGAAAGATTTAACTGGGAATCAAAAGTCCCCTCTTCATAGCACAGTGTTCAGACTCAGCGGTGTCTAACCTGAGTGGAAGGTCTCTATGATCCAGAATAACTGCAGCAGCGTACTGATACTTTTGAGAGTACAGGGTTCAAAGAAGGTCAGCAGCACCTAGCAGCAACACATCAGAGACTAGTGCACTGCATGGTGCTTCATGACATTCAGCCGACGATTCAAGAAGAGCAGGAAAGAGATGACAGGGACTAGAAAACTAGTATACTAAATGGTTCAGAGCCACACTAACTGTGATTGTTAATTCTAGATTATTCAACTGGCCAAATATATAGAACGTAACTCGAGTTTTAAGCAAAGATTCAATCTTCTAAATAACACACTGACAACTTTTTAGGTGTAAACTACTAAATATTTAGCCTTAGAGCTAATTGACATAGGTTAAAAAACACAAGATTCCTTTTTAAACTACTGCAAAATTGACAATATTCTCCACATACAGCTGAAGTCGAAAGTTTTACATAAACCTCGCAGAACCTGCAAAATGTTAATTATTTTACCAAAATAAGAGAAAATAATAGTTACTATCACTAAACAAAAAAACACACAGCTGTGGATCATTCAGGTAACAGCACAGAATTAAGAATCAACTTTGAACAGGGTAAGTTTTATAAATTCAACTATTATATTCTTTTATGGACTATCTGTAAACATCTTTTATGTGAAATATTTTATTCAGGTCAGTACTAAATAAACAATAACACGCATTTTGTATGATCCCTCTTATTTTGGTAAATTAATTAATTAATTTGCAGATTCTGCAAGGTGTATGTAAACTTTTGACCTCAACTGTAAGTCCAAAAAACTGTTGAACGAGAATAATTTTTGTCAGTTGTTCTTAATGTGTTTAACTGTAAATACACAAAAAGCTATTAGACTCACATTGTAAAGGATGTCCACCCATCCTTCCATAGTGATGCACTGGAAAACGGTGAGCACGGCGAACAGGATGTTGTCAAAGTTTGTTATGCCGAAGTTTGGACCGGTCCAGTATTCCCTACAAATAGTGTCGCCTTCACACGTCCGGGCTGGAGCTTCCATCCCACATGGAAAGTCAGCTGCCTGTTCCCCTTATAGAACAACATTACTGTCAGCCATAAACTACCACAGCAATCTTTACAGCGACTTAAGAGCGCATGAGTGCTTAGAAACACAATAAACTCAAACCACAAGTTCCATTAGCGTGCTAAAGATCACATACCAGTATCGTTTTTGAAGCAGGTGCGGTGAAACTTGCCCATGTAGAAGTCTAGACCAATGATGGCAAACATGAGGATAGCAAAAAACAGCAGAAGGCCAATCTGAAGCAGAGGAACCATTGCTTTCATGATGGACTTCAGAACCACTTGGAGACCTAAAGACATACAGAGAAGACACAGTATGTGATGCAAGTTATAAGCAGAATAACTTTGACATTCAAAGGTTTGTTCACCCAAAAATGAAAATTCTGTCAATAATCAACCTAATGTCGTAAGATCTTTGATTGTCTTCGTAACAGAAATTAAGATATTTTGTTCAAAAAAGCATTCTTGTAGCTTTATAACAGTACGGTTGAACCACTGATTTTTGGGCCTTGAATGTGTCAGTTGCGTTGTTGTTGCACTGCTAGAATTTTAATTTTTGGGTGAACTATCCCTTTAAATGCAAAGACTAGTGAGCTGGTTGACAGTTTACAAAAAAACAACTTCTAAATGTATGCTCTTATTTATTTATTTACTTGCAAAAAAGATTTTGTGATATGACTTACTTGGAATTCCAGACACCAGTTTGAGTGGCCGCAAGACTCTTACTGCCCTGAGTGTCCGCAAATCAAAGTCTGGCCCCACTATGGTCAGAATCCTATGGAGAAAACACACAAATTTTCTTAACAATATAAAGGCAGCAGTACATTTTAATGTTTTTTTTTAAAACAACTTATACTATGTGGCACTATTCAAACAATGTTTTGTTTTTCTAAAATTACATACTTGGGTTATATATTATCAGAGTACTAAAGGCAGACCAAAACATTAAATATCAGCTAGAAAATATTTATATTTATTTATTAATATTCACATATAAAGTTTTTGATTTAATTCAATTTTACTGTAAAACATTTTTACTAAAAAGAATAATATCCAAAATAATATGTTTTTTATTTGTTACATGTACACTACTGATTTTGTAAAGATTAAAATTTAGTTAAAAGAAAAAAAAACTGACAGTAAAGACATTTATAATGTTACAAAATATTTCTATTTAAATAAATGCTGTTCTTTTAATTTATCAAAGAATGAAGAAAAAGGGAAAACTGTTTTCACAAAAATATTAAGCAGTACAACTGTTTCCAACAGTGATCTCAATATAAATGTCAGAATAATTTCCGGAGCATAACGTGACACCAAGACTGAAATAACGGCTGCTGAAAATTCAGCTTTGCCAAAGAAACAAATGACATCTTAAAATATATTCAAACAGAAAACATTTACTTCAAATTGTAATAATTTTATAGTATTTTTAATTAAAGAAATTTATCCCTGGTGAGCAAAATTTTTTTTTAAAGGGATAGTACACACAAAAAAATTTACATTCTGTCATTAATTACTCATCCTCTTGTCGTTCCAAACCCGTAAGACTTTTACTCATCTTCAAAACACAAATTAAGATATTTTAAAATATGAAGATACTTTTTGTGCGCAAATAAAACAAAAATAACGACTTTATTCAACAATTACTTCAGTGTCAGTCTTCAATGCACGTTCACAAGACTACTACAATGCACCGTGTGCTCGAAGACTGACAAGGAAGAGAAGAAATTGTTGAATGAAGTTGTTATTTTTGTTTTCCTTGTGCACAAAAAGTATTTTTATAGCTTCATAAAACTATGGTTGAACAAGTGATGTCACATGGACTATTTTAACGATGTCCTTACTGCCTTTCTGGGCCCTGAACACGGTAGTTGCGTTGCTGTCTATGCAGGGTCAGAAAACTCTCAGATTTCATCAAAAATATCTTAATTTGTGTTCCGAAGATGAACAAAAGTCTTACGAGTTTGGAACGATATATGGGTGAACTATCCCTTTAATGTGTAATAAAAAAATAGATATATACAATTTATAGTTAACATTTACTATAAAACATTTGCTGTAAAAACAGTCATAATCAAGAGAACTAGATAACAGCAGACTTCATCAGATGTTACACAGTCATGCATGACCATCTTCAGAATCACCATGGATCACTCTTGTACATGTATATTTCACCAAGACGTTTAAAATCTATTTCCCCTCATGTTGACCTGCTTTCCCTGATGGCAGCTCACAACTGAATTGTGCAAAAATTCCTCCCCAATCTCTAGGGCACAGCCACACAATCATAGTACTCCGTCTGTTTCTTTCACACACTGTGCTTATGACTAGTGAGAACTCTGACCATTCTGTTTCTCAGGCTTTCACATGGTGAAAGGTAGAGGCAAGGACAGTCTGCATTAATATATTAATAGTGTTCACTTTACCCTCAGTTCTCTTTCATTCTCTCAAATCCCACAAGAAGTGTGCTCTGCTGTGATTTTTAGTGTAAAAACACCATACGGAAGAGCCTGGCCTCACTGAGAGGGACAGCCCTGCAAATTATGGCCCAAAGCACAGCTTGGATTCGCAGCTGGTATGGGGACACAGTGACAGTTAACTAAATGGGACTGGATGATGCTGAAGGCAGATGGATGTTTGCTCGAGGACAGGAAGAAAGGAAGCAGAAAGACACTGGTGTGATAACTAATACTTGCAGTCAATGGCTTCAGCTATAAAGAAAAAAAACTCTGCTCAGAGTACATAACCTCATTTGCACTGTTCAAGTTGTTCTACATTTGTTGTCTCCTCAGGGCAAGAAAATATAAAAAGAAAAGACAAGTTTATTGAAAAAGTTCACTCATAAATAAAACTTCTTTCATCATCCTCATGCGAGCTACACTACTGTTCAAAACTTTGGCGTCGGTAAGATTTTTTTAATGGTTTATAAGTCCCTTAGGGTCACCAAAGTGGCATTCATTTGATCAAAAGTACAGCGAAATACCACAATATTGTAAAATTTATATTATTCTTCAGTGTCACATCATTTAGAAATGATTCTAATATGCTGTTTTGATGCTCAAGAAACATTTCTCCCTCTTCTTATTATTATTAATGTTAAAACAGTGACACATTTTCAGGATTCTTTAATGAAGTTTCATTAAAACAGCATTTTCTTTTTGCAGCAATATACAGGTCAAAAGTTTACATACACCTTGCAGAATCTGGAAAATGTTAATTAATTTACAGAAATAAGAACAATCATACAAAATGCATGTTTTTTTTTTACTTAGTACTGACCTGAATAAGATACTTCACATAAAGGAAGTTTACATATAGTCCTCAAGAGAACATAATAGTTGAATTTATAAAAATGACCTCATTCAAAAGTTTACATACACTTGATTCTTAATACTGGGTTTTTATTTAATTTATTTTAATTATTATTTTTTTTACCTTTTTTTGGGGGGATAGTTGTTCATTAGTCCCTTGTTTATCCTGAACAGTTAAACTGCCTGCTGTTCTTCAGAAAAATCCTTCAGGTCCCACAAATCCTTTGTTTTTTCAGCATTTTTGTGTATTTGAACCCTTTCCAGCAATGACTGTATGATTTTGAGATCCATCTTTTTACACTGAACACAACTGAGGGGTTCATATGCAACTATTACAGAAGGTTCAAACGGTCACTGATGCTTCAGAAGGAAACACAATGCATTAAGAGCCGGGGGGTGAAAACTTCCGAAAAGAATGTGCAAATCTTTCTTATTTTGCCTAAATATGATATTTTTTTCATTTAGTACTGCCTTTCAGAAGCTACAGAAGATACTTACATGTTTCCCAGAAGACAAAATAGGTAAAATTAACCCTGATCTTCAAATTCAAAAAGTTTTCACCCCCTGGCTCTTAATGCATTGTGTTTCCTTCTGAAGCATCATTGAACATTTAAACCTTCTGTAATAGTTGCATACGAGTCCCTCAATGTCAATAGCATTTGGCATTGGCAAAAAATCAATAGCATTTGGCATTTTTCCAGACCATATTTGAACATATGTAAATGTGAATGATTGAATGAAATGTAAATTCAATTTGAAAATTTTTTTTGTGAATAACAATTTATATATTGCATTTATGTAAATTACAGCTTGTATGGACCACTTTTATTCCTTGTCAAAACTTGACAGTCCCTGGTCAGTGGTCACTATATGCTTTTGTTGTATAGACAGAGCAGTTGGTAAACTATGCAAAACATCTACCTTTTAACCAAAAGAGTAAGGGATATAGAACTAGAGTGGAGTACTAACTACTGACCAATAAAAAGACTACCATTAACTCCCACGTTAGAGTCAGAGATACATCAGATCATCAAACATCAAAGCAGAAAGCTCTCACATCTCTCACATTTCCAACTTCTAGTGTTTTTTCTGAGGTCTGATTCAACACAGCAATGAAAACATTCTGGCTTTTATATACGGCATAGTCTCAAATCTCCTCAGTGTTTTCACTGCAATTCTGTTGATTTACTAGCTGTGTCACTGAGGCCCTGAATGAACCTGAGAGGATGGCTCAACCTGTGACAACACTGAGACACGAGAATGCTTTAGACATCCACCAGGGAAACCCAATGCTCAGGCAAACACAGTCCTTTGTAAAACGATACTCTGCTAAAGTAAAGCACTGCACGCTGCCCTTTAACAGCTCTGGGAGTGTAGAACATGCTAGAACATGCTCAGTTGCTTGAATAAAAGCTTGAATATTTACTAACCATCATGGTGAGGTCACGTGCAAACAGTAGCTAATCTCATATTGTTTGTTAGATTTGTAATGCAATCATTTTAGAAAATCTAATCTAACAATAACAAAAAACATACTTAGAAATTATTTCAATGATCTAAAAAACAATGCAAATAGTACTCATCTAGATCATGCATTCAAAGGATAAAAGAGCTTGAGAATGTTCTAATCATTTACTCTGTTAGTGTGTGAGCCAATGACATTCTATCAAGAATAAACAATTCATCTGTGACCCACATTTCTTGAAATACTCTCTAAAATATGAGCATACAAAATGTTGACTGTATTATCTGCTCCATGTCTCTGTATATTAAGCCAGTCTGAGAGAAGAATTGCTTGCCGTTGCACGATTTGTCTTTGGCCTCTTTTGTGTTTTAAACAGACAAATTATTTTCTTTCTTTTTTTCAGCTAGAAATCTCTAGAAACTATTCGTGTTATTCAGGCCTTGTTGCTCCAATCATGAGCAAGGTCAAATCATTATAAGAACTGCATCCAAAACACATTAAAGTTTCATACAGTGCCTTTAGGCGCTGCTCAATCTTCGGAAGATCTGAGAGGCTATTTCACTAATTATAGGCCGAAGGACGTCACCTAGATGGCACTAAGTACTATTTTAAAGTTAGTGCTGTATCTCCATGCCCTCGGTGGACTTTATACGGTCAGACACTCTGCCCCACATCAGGCAATGTGCAGACAGAGAGCCACACAAACAGACTGTGCGAATAAAAGAGCCTGACCAGACATCATCCACTAGAATATAATGAAAGAGACTCTTAATGTACAGTACATACTGTACAGAAACAAAGGTAAATAAGACCTGCACTGAACATTAATATAACTCTGATTGTATTCATCTGAAAGAAGACATACAGTTGAGGTTAGAAGTAGGGATGCACGATATTGGATTTTTGCCGATATGCCGATATTTTTCGTCTCATGTTGGCCGATACCGATACCGATATATATCCTTTTGTTTGGTAACAGTACCAAGCATACCTGGCATACACCACATACTGTATATATACCGACTAATAAATTACAGAACGTTTAGCAAACACTGAGAAATCAAATAAGTATAAAAAAATGAAAAGAAAGCCTCCATAACATGAGGCAAATGGCAAAGATAACACGCTTTTCAAAATGAAAACAAAAAGAAAAGTAAAACTAAACTGTCTGACCGTGACAGTGCTTGCATGTGTTTTTGCACACGAATGCCAACATGTTCATCTTCTCTGGTTTAAGAAGCGGTCTTTTACTTGAAAACCAAATCCTGGGTCCGCCGTCATTTCCCTTAATGTTGGCTTCATTTTGCCGCGCGTTGCGATCACTTTCGCGCTCTTTCTGAAGCAGCAAATACAAACCAGGATCTATACACGAAGCGCTCACACCAAAAGCACCTCTTCGCATGATCAACATCGAAAGTAATAGAAATTTAGTCACTAACTCATGTTTAATTATAATTTCCCCAAATAGGCTAATTGTACACTGCACTGCGCTTTGACAGGGCTGCGAGACACGAACAGGACACAATTCATGACTACAACTTGTTAATTCGTTCCTACGATTATTAATTTATTAATTTGTAAAATAAGGGAACGAATTAATAAGTCGTATGAACAAATTCCTAATTCACTTTTACTTCCCACACGCATGTTTACCACAGTAAGAGATACGAAAGCATGGATTAAAAGTGAATGACAAGAAAATAAACCTGCGAAATTAAAGGGTGAGATGGTGAGGATTTGGGAGAAGAAACTAAAATATTGTTAGGTTCGTGGAAATTTGTGACCTACCGGCAAAACAGAACACATAGCCGCGTATGGCTTTATATGGGCTCGAACGGCATGAATACAAAATCATGGTCGCTATGTATAACATTTGCCTGCTAACCAATTATTTATTTTATAAAGAAGGCTTTGTACCTCATTTGTGTCTTAATATTCACGTAAAAATGTTCGTATGAGCAACAGTGTGTTCTGCCTTAGCGCCGCCGGTGAAAGAGGTTCACTGGCCGCGCGCCGTAAATAGTTTTGCGATCAGCTCATTTTAAATGCCGATCATGTCAATTGCAAACATTGTGATTGTGTTTTAAAATACAACAACGAGCACCGTGAAAGCATTTAAAAAGGCGCATTTAACGGTCTAGAGACTGGTATGAAACAGCCAACAGTAAAATGATCCTAAACGGCTTTTTTGGTTAATAGTCACTTTTTAACAAAGAATATAGATTTTATTGATCTGATCAATATAACTGCCTTTTAAATGAAAAATGCATTATTTTCTATTGTGATGTTTCTTTTCTTTTTTTTTTTTTTATTACAATGTTAGCCTGCTTATGCATTTATCGAAATTTGTTTTCTTTTAGCAGAAGTCGTTTCACGCTGTGTGAAAGCACATTTGTCAGCGATTCACGCCTCTTTTTCGCATCGTGTCCAGTGTGAAACAGCCTTAAAACTGTAGATATATGGTAGTCGTCATTCATATCTTGCTCAAGCTTGTAATGTTCAGTAGTAAATATCATGTTTTAACTTTTTTTTTATAGGTGGACTGAAGAAGAATGCAATGACTGTGAACCAGAAAGACATTGAAATGGTTCACGGGAGCTAGAGACTGGGCAGAAGAGAGCAATCAGGTCACAGCAGTCTTCAGGGCTGTGATCAGCTTTGTGTGTGTCCATCAGTACAAATTGTGTTGAGACCAAGTATTTTATTACTGTATTGTAAGTTAAACAGAGTTTTTGTGTTTTATGTTGTCATTGAGGTTTTAAAAGGGATAGTTCACCCAAAATAAAAATAAAAAAATTCTGGGTATTGATTTAAACCAAGGGTGTCAAACTCTGATCCTGGACTGCCACAGCCCTGCAGAATTTAGCTCCAACCCTAATTAAAAGTACCTCATCCAGCTAATCAAGTCATTCAGGCTTACTTGAAAACTAGATGGTATGCGTGTTGGAACTGGGTTGGAACTAAAATCTGCAGGGCTGTGGCCCTCCAAAAGTTTGACACCCCTGCTTTAAACCCCTTAAGACTTTCATTCATCTTTGAAACACAAATGATTTTTTTTAAGGAAATTAAGATATTTCTATCTCTCCATTGAAATTCTATGACAGATTGAATTAAAAAATGCGTCAGAGATTAGGGTGAACAGACTTTCAAAGGCTTAGCCTGCTTATGCAGTTATCAAAATGTATTTGTTTTCTTTTACTTTAGCCTTCACATTTTAGCAAGGACGATCACAAATTCCAGAATTTAACTGGGTCTCACATGGGAGCTACAGTTGTCTTGACAAAAAGAAACGAGATACATCTCTAGTTTTAACATTAATTATTCTTCAGACATTCCTCTTTAATAGAAAATAAGTTTTATATTTTTGCAAACTGACCCACATTTGGATTTTTACCACTGAAGTGTGTACATTTTAACTATTTACACCTGGAGCCATACTGAAATTCCAATATCTCTGGAACCGAATCTCATAGGCCATTAAAAAGATGCCACAATGATAATTTGTTAAGACCCAATATCTAAAAGGGCATTAAAATATCTTTAATACTTTTTGAGTTACAGGCATGGGCGTCGGAACCATTGAATGTGGGTGGGACAGGACCCACCCACTTTTGAAGTCCAATGATATCGGACCCACCCACTTTTACCGTCTCTAATTCAGCGAATATGTCTGCGCACTTTTTAGAGCGCCATCAGTCAAATCCATTCCGCATTACGAATACGCTAATAGGTTAAGCTCTATGTTCATGTGTATGAGCAGGCAGCATCTGGGGTAGAGGAGTGGACGGAGAGGGCGCGGGCGCATGAGGCGCAATCATCAAACAATTTCAAAGGAAACGGGCGCCACGGTCCTGAACGAATCGCTGTCTTTACTGGGTTTGTTTAGGGAAAATTTGCATTTATTCACATACGATTTGATTAGCTACTGGTAGACTGTCATGATTTTGGCTAATACAGGATACTACTGTATGATGCGCATCAGAGGGGATTTAGAAGTGGGTATAGGCTACGCAAAGCCGACTGATAAAGAAGTGGGTATACTTAGAGTACTTGGGTATACCCTGCATTACACCACTGCGTGTTAATTAAACTCCATTTTGTGTTTTCACTAGTTGTTCTTGAAAATAAGCGTTTATTTAAATTTATAACTAGAAACGTTATATATTCGAAGTTTCGAACAAAAGGAATTTCCGCTTTGGCGCAAGGATAAAGTCTCTTCTAAGCACAGTGGAGCGGCAGCACAGCCGGTTAAGTTACTACTTTTAACAATTCACACACAAGACGAGTCGGAGCGGAAATAAGCAGGTAAAATGCATATTTTCTAGAAATGATATATTATTATCCATGGTTTCAAGTATTGGGAACATTGTTTTGACAGTTGAAATTGTTTTTTTTAAATAATGTAGCCTTAAAAATGATGATGTTGTATTTTTTTCTGGCCGCGTAATCGCTAAAAATGTAATTTTTGTTGACGGTAGGGTGTAATTTTGGCTTTTCCTTATATTAATGAAGTAGGATTCTCAGTTGTTTATTTTATGCTTTGCTGATGCGTTTTGTGGCCGTCTAGCCGCCATTTTTTCACCTGAGGGAAAACTGAATTTCCACACAATTTATAATAATAACTGTGTTTAAAAGGCAAAATACTGAGTTTTGTAAATTATCTAACATACCTTGTTCATAAAAGAGGGCAAATGCTGCTTTCGACCGCCAGGTAGGGTGGATTTCAAACTGTTTGAGACCACCATTCTCATTAGGCCCGTCTGTGCGCGCGCTTCGACCATGCGTGGTCACCTGAGCTGACAGCTCTTTTTCACAGCAGTGACACCAGTGGTTAAACTTCAGTTTTACGAAGCTACGACAATACTTTTTGTGCGCAAAGAAAACAAAAATAACGACTTTATCCTACATTTCTTCTCTACTGTGTCACTTGTGGATGCGCGTTCAGGAGAGTACCACAACGCATGCGTGTGGCGGCGCCGGCGCTGACCTAGATCAGGCGTTTTGACGTTGAGCACATGCGCCGTGCCTTGTTTACACACGGGGAAAGACACATGCAGTATGAAAGCTTGAAATCTGTTGATCTGGGTCAGCGCCACCACACTCATGAGTCGGGGTAACGTCGTGAACGCGCGTCCACAAGTGACGCAGTACAGATGAAAATGTGGTTTAATAATTTATTTGACCACCATTTCGCTTCTTCAAGTTTGGAAATTACTGTGGTCTCAGCACTCACCGGTCAGCTTTTTGTTGTTCCAGTGGCACAACTTTCAAAAAAAACTTCTTCTCCCTATGACTGATGGGTATGTGGCTCCTGGAGCAGACTGGGCAAAGTACAACATACCTGTCATATGAAATGCAGGTAATTTGAACTATCTGGTTTAAAATTTTCCAAACGGTAGTCTTGTGTTCTTAAATGTATTTGTTGTTGTTGTTGTTGTTTTTACAGACACATATGCTGCAGCAAGAGCTAAACTTAGCAGGCAGAGGATACCTCAGATTTACAAACTGGCACTGAAGTGCCAATGAAGCGCCAATGAAGCGCAAAAGATTGTAAGTTAAAATTTGTTATCTCTAAGTGATACTAGTTGGGGTTAGGAGCTATACTATTCGAAAAACACATTATTTTGCTTAACTAAATGTATATGGCTGTGAGTGACATTTTAGATAACAGTAAAATTTCACAATTCTCATTTTTTATACTACTACTACTACTACTACTACTACTACTAATAACTGTAAGTAATAAAATATGGATAGCACAAATAAATACAATAGCATAAAGATACAAGTGAAGTAAAAAGTTAATTCAGGTTGGTATAACAGCATTATTGGAGTAGTTGTCAAATGTATAGTCCATATAGTCTTCACTCTATAATATAAATATCTATTAATGCTTATTACAACTACAGAAGTTATTCAGGCAAAACCAGTGAGTGATATATATATTTTCCCTTTTTGTCTTGTACTGTTTGATTAAAGGGTTAGTTCACCCAAAAATAAAAATTCTGTCATTATTACCCTCATGCTGTTCCAAACCAGTAAGACCTGGCGTAAAAGGCCGCTTCACATATAGCTCACAAAACCAGGCTTGTGCTGTGAGTAAGCTACTGTGCAACAATTGCACCAGTGTCAATGTCACAAAAAATACACTGCATGACCAAACATTTAGGTGAGAAAAATATATTTTTAAAAATTGTCTAAAAAAACAATGCTCCCTCCACCCCTCAAAAAAAAAAAAAAAAAAAAAAAATCCCTTCTCATAAGAGTCACCTAAGAGGGGAATTCATTTTCAAAAATAAAATTTAGGCCAAAAATGTCTAAAAAATCTTGATTGGATCATCACTGTAAATAATTCTACATGATAAAAAGAAGGCTTTAATAACATCTATCAGCAATCGGTGTTCGGCCTCAAAAATCCTGAACGAAGCACCCCTAATTTAAAGTGGGTTTTAAGCAAATACATGAATGTTCAAGTGTAGCTCGATGCAAATTGTACCTCTAATTATATTTTAGGATGTATTCTTGTAAGCATTATAGATAGTTTGTGTTTCTGGTGTAACACCAAACTTTATTTATCTTAATTTAATGCTGTGTATTGAGCAGCAGATGTTAAATCCATGTACGAGATACATATCTGAGGAAAAATGCATTGTTGGTCGGTGCAAGTTAGCGTATAGGCATGAATTAGCAGAAGACAGTCGTTTCACACTCTGTGTGAAAGCACATTCGTCAGCAATTCACGCCGCTTTTCCGCATCATGCTCAGTGTGAAACGGCCTTAAAACTGTAGATATATTGTAGTCGTGTTCATATCTTGCTCAAGCTTGTAATGCAAGTGAGACATAAAGCATCAGTTTAATATTTGGCTTGTTATTCTCTTTTATACAGTAGTAAATATTAACAAATATGGGTAAGACACTATTTTACAGTGTTCATGTACTTATTATAGAAATACATTAGTTGCATGAATTAATGCACAATCTATACCAGTCTCTAATCCAGACCCTAAAGGTATAGTTCACCCCATGAAAACATCATTATACACTTAGCCTCATGTCAGCACAAACCCATAAGAAATTCATTCCAGTGGAGGGACATAAATCTCTCAGATTTCATTAAAAATATCCTCCATTGTGTTTAAAAGACGAACAAGTTTTATGGGTTTGGAACATCATGAGGGTGAGAGTTCCCATTTTGAGGTGAACTAACCTATTTCACATAAAAGACGTTTAGTTATGTTTTTTTGTTTAGTGATAGTTGTTCACGAGTCCCTTGTTTGTTCTGAACAGTTAAACTGCTCGCTGTTCTTTAGAAAAATCTTGACATTTTTTTTTGCATTTTCATATATTTGAACCCATTCCAACAATGACTGTATGATTTTGAGATCCATCTTTTCACACTGAGGATAACTGAGGGACTCATGCAACTATTACAGAAGGCTCACTGATGCTTCAAAAGAAAAAAAAAACATGCATTAAGGGGTGTAAACTTTTGAACAGAATAAAGATTTGTACATTTTTCTTATTTTGCCTAAATATCATGTTTTTTTCATTTAGTACTGCCCTTCAGAAGCTACAGAAGATACTTACATGTTTTCAAATGTTTGACGAAATAAGTTAAATTTACCCTGATCTTCAAATTCCAAAAGTTTTCACCCCCACCCCCCTGCTCTTAATGCATTGCGTTTCCTTCTGAAGCATCAGTGAGCATTTCCCTCAACTCCCTCAGTTGTCCTCAGTGTGAAAAGATCAATCTCAAAGTCATACAGTTGTTGATGGAAAGGGTTGAAATACACATAAATGCTGCGAAACAAAGAATTTGTGAGACCTGAAGGATTTTTCTCAAGAACATCTAACGTCTTACGTCTTACTTGAACATCTAACGTCTTAATTTTTCAAAGGAAACAAAAAAGCAAAAACAGAAGCAAACTGTTGCATTGGGAGTGACAGCACATGTGGGATTATAAGGATTGTAAAAACTTTCAAATAAAAAAATTGTATTTTTGTTTTGTAAAATATTGGTTTATTATTTAAAAAATGTACACTTATATGTATTGTGTATTTTAAAATTGACATTGATCTTGGACAAGGGTAAAACAAATAAAATGTATGCATAAAAAGCATTTGAACATGGTTTAAAAAATTAAAAAGTCCCCAAAAATGAATACACAATTCAGAACAATTTAGAAAACCGGGAAATAGTGAATGACTGACTGACTGCCAGAAACATAGACAGATGGATTTCAATATGCATAAGCATCTTGTTCAAAAGTATGCCATCAATTTTAGTATTTTTCCAGGATGACAGAAATATTGCACTATTCATTCGCCCTACACAGCTACCACACACAAACGTATGAACATTTTAAGTTAGCAACATCTGCACAAGCAGGCATAAAACACACAAGCCCTTGCTGGGAGATTAGCTACTTAATGGAGCTGAAGAGATCAGCAGTTATACTCCAGCGCTCATGTCCCAGCACAGGAAGACTCAACCGTAAAAAAAAATAAAACAAGCGATGAAGGCGAGATTCTTCCCACAGCCTTTATGCCAACAGGACAACTGGAAGATAACTAAAGCCAGCAGCTTAGCTGACTGTGCCAACATCATTTCAGGAAGCATTTTCAGCTTCTATAACAGGCAGCATTTATACACAAATTAGCTAAGACTAGGGGTCAAAGTCAACCTGTCTTTAGCACAGCAGAGATGCCATTCATTATTCCAGACTGATCTCTGACTGGCAGGTTTTTACTCCAGCCAATAGAAGGCTGTGATGCAGTTTCTCTTTGTTTGCCCCGGCCAAACAATACAAAATCAAAGAAAGCACTGTCATTAGAGGCAGAAGATCTGACAGAACGAGGTCTAAAATACTTGAAGAAAGCTCCAGGGTAAGATCAAAGACATCCATCAGTACTTCCTGAATGCTGTCGAATTGATGAGTGACACAACTGCAAGTTCTAACAAAGAATGTTGTGAGCTGAAAAAAATGCTAGAGAGGCATATTTTGCAATTAATCTAATGCATTTGACTGTATGGTTTCGAAAATTGGCACCATGCGTTTTTTATAATTCATCAGGCTTCAGAGGAATAAATAATGCATTTGCTCGTTGCTACTTTACCACAATCAGTGCAAACAGATGAAATCTAGGTATGTGCTATAGATGTGAGAAATAATTTTGTGACAATTTTTGAGATCAGTACAGAACACTGTTTTTCATTGAGCAAGTCTGTAGCTGGGATGTATTATTGCTCTCTCACACAATAAAGTCATTTGAGGGGGACGGGGGACTGAAAAACAATAGAAGCGCTTAAGATGGAAATTTACTATCAAATGATTGGAATAAAAGACTTTTCATTTGTTGAATACAGTTGCTGATCTGAGCACCATTTGTTCATGCCGCGGAATGTCTTTCTGTTATACAATGTGAAATCTCTCATGCGCTCGCTCTCATTTTCAGTGGTCGGAGATGCAAACAGACCTCTCAACATCACAACAATAATAAAAACATATGGCACATCTGTAAATGGATTCCATAACCCCTCGGTAATGACCCTCCAGAACCCGCCGCGCAGATGAGCTATCAATTCCCATGCGAGGCAGATTAGATTAGATAAGGAAGAGATCACTGGAATCATTATACACTGGTGACTCGATCTATAGAGGAATTCTTTTGCACTCTTAAAGGGACAGTTCACACAAATATTTAAATTGGTCATATTTTCAAAATAAATGATGACAAACGATCTCAAACTTGCACTGAAACTGTAAAATAGCTCTGTTTGAAGAAAAATTTAAAGAGATACATCACCCAAAAATCTAAATTCTGTTATTAATTATTCGCCCTGATGTCGTTCCAAACCTGTAAGATTTTTATGCATCTTTGGAACACAAATTAAGATATTTTTGATCAAATCCGAGAGCTTTCTGACCCTGCATAGACAGGAACGCAGCTATTCAAGGTCCAGAAAGGTAGTAAGGTAGTAACATTGATAATATAGTCCATGTGACATTAGTGGTTCAACTGTAATTCCATTTTAGGGTGAACTATTCTTTTAAACTTCATTCTAGGCTAATGATTTAATGATTTAATGGTTGTAAATGCTTCTACAAAAAAAAAATTAATAATAAGGCTAAGATGGGATGAACGCTCTACATAATGGGATGAACTACAAAATGTTTATTAGTGGCACAGAGCTAAATGATCTTTCTCAGCTCAGGCATATACACAGAAATGCTAGCTGTGTATTTAGCGTTTTAACAGTTGGCCAAACAGTTCATTAAACATGCATTTGGGCTCTATTATTTTGGGCTGGCATGGGGCACACTTACTCCGTAATTGTAGAGCACGGCTTATAGCTGAGCAGATTCAAATACAAATTACACAGCTGCAGCATCTCCGTTCTTTCCTTTTCCTCATCCAAACTCTGAGACATGAATGAAACATTGGCAAACCATGACGCGCCACAAATGGAAACTTATCTTGGGGCTGACATGCACTTTCTATGCATGTGGGAGTGACGTCATTGTTTGGAACAGGTTTGTATACCCAAAGGCATTTGTGTATCCCTTTATCCTGTAATTATTACTTTATAATTAAACACAATGTCTAGTACCTGCTTTAAGCCTCAGTAGAAGCCATCTTTTTAATTGGCTACGCTGTAGATTAAATAAGTGTTGTTTCTAGAGCTGAATTGACACATCAGGGGAGAAAGTGAAGGGCTTTTCCAACCTCTGAGCAAGAAGGAAACACACACTGGAGACAGCCAGTCTCATCACCATAGAGACAAAGGTCTCCACCGCTCTCATTAGAACACTATGACGGATAGGGCGAGAGAAAGGGAGAGGAACGGAAGAGAAACAGAGATGAGTTTTGGGAGCTGGGGACAAATGAAAACAAAAGGCAAGAAAATCTAGAACATGAGGGAGTTCTCACTGCCATTCTCCTATCAAATAGTCATACCTCACACTCAAAAGACAGGCATACAAGTCTCATTTAAGACATCACTGTTCAAGACACTCCTGACAGCCTTAAATCATACAAAGCAGAAGACTTAAAAGCAATCCATTTGAAAATTCATGATATAAATCTCACTAACCTGATTGGTCAAGCAGCGTTCCAAAAATGCACATATTTAGGATGACATTTACATTCATGCTTTTTTTAAAGTGACTTGCAATGCATTCAAGACAGACATTGTATCACTTAACGCATTCTCTGGGAATCAAACCCATGACAGATGAACTTTCACTTTTGTGTTAGCCTAAAAAGCAGCTCATATCGCCAAAACGACAGGTTGTGGAATGTGTCACTTTATGATGTAATAGAGTGGCTAAACATCGCCACATCTGGAGAAGATGATCTACGCCTGCTTCAACATCACTGCCTGTTTAGCCCCGCCCACCAATTCATGCATGTAGCATAAATAACAAGAGACGCAGGTCTACGCAGAAACCAAACGATAAAGATGGCTCCAAAGAAAACAAGACGCTGTGCAGTGCCAAGTTGTGTTAAAAAAAAAATCAGTCTCTGCATTGCCTTACTTCTGATCCCAACGTTAGAAAAGTGGATAAGCTTTATTTTTAAAGGGGTCATCGGATGCCCATTTTCCACAAGTTGATATGATTCTTTAAGGTCTTAATGAAATATCTATAACATACTTTGGTTAAAATTTCTCAATGGTAGTGTAAAACAACACCCATTTTACCTTCAGGTATGTTCAGAGCAAGCCATTTCGGTGCATGTCCCTTTAAATGCTAATGAGCTCTGCTTACCCCGCCCCTCTCTTCCGTGGGGTGACGAGACATTCTCTGAGAGACTGTAAACTTTAGTCGCATTTAGCCACGGAACTTGCTAACGAGCACATTATTAGGAAAGGCGATTCGCAAAGATTCATAAAAAACCCTTATAATAACTTCTTCCATAGGTGAAGCTGGATCACGAATGATTCACACAAACATAGACGCATTTATGCAGATCGGGAGGCACATTCCCTTCAAAAACGAAAGTAATCCTCTGCGGCTCAGATCTCAGAAGTATATGATGACTGCTATGTTAATTATTACATTCAACAACAAAACACCTCAGTCGCTTAGGAGACATTCTTGTCTACTTCTGCTCCGGTGTTGAAACAATGGCGGACTGTTTACAGCTCACTCAGGGCGGGTCTATGCTGAAACGGCTGTGTCAGTAACAATCGTGGTAGTGACCTTGGACTGTGTGATGTCACCCAGCCAAGAATCTCAGAATGACTTGACAGATAGATAGATTTCCATGCCAATCAATGTTGGCCATGAATGAGAACATCTGGAGTACCAGGAGATAAAATATTAAGAACTTATGAGAGCAAATAGGTCACAGGACCTCAGTGGCCATGCACTTCAAATAGAAGAATCAATCAAAGAGCTCAGAGCTCTTGTAGCTTAGTAGGCCATATGAATATTAGATATGGTGAATCAAAAATAATTCAGAATTCAGAACAGTGTCCGTGAATGCTTCCTTATCTTTACAAAAAAATATGCAGGTCAAAACATGTTTAACTTACAGGCCATGGTCAGATTACTCAGAAAAGTAGAAAATGTAAGCCCTTAAAATAAAAATCACTAAAATCTAACAAGCGACTAATAGGCAATCATTTGTGAGCTCTGCGTAATGTGAGTGCATTCAACCTCTTTAGACAATAACCACAGATCAATGCTTTATGTGGAGATAATGCGAGGAGTGCCAGACACAACGCATCATGTGTCTCTTGTTATGGATAACAGCTTTTCTCTGTGAGCACCACTCAGCTCAACACAGCTCTAATCATGACTTCAGGCCATCTTATTATTAGGGAGACGTGATTGAGCATATAACACTTATTCATGGTCACTGGATGATCTATGGAGAAGCCACATCATTTGTCATCTTTGAAGGTCTTTGATCAGTAATTTCTGAAATGCAGGTCCCTGCAGCAGTGGACCAAATCTTACAAGATTATACTGAGAAGAACAACAGAAAAAGACTTCAACATGAAGTCTGGCTGGCTTAAAATGAACCCAAAATAGGTTGTAAATTAAAAATCAGACATATAATAGAGGCATCAGCTGTAATCAAAAGGTGAATGTTTACATATTAATAAATGTTCATTTCCGACCCTTTCGGGTTGATTTTAAGCAAGATATATAGTCATTTTTAACCAATCAATGAGTTAAATAAAAGTACCCAGAAGGTTGAAACAGTTAACCCAGCCACTGGGTCAACACAACCCAATCGTTGGGTTTGTCCATATTTCACATAGTTACCAGAGTTAACTATAATAATGTAAATTATAATTTGTAATTAGATTTTTATTATTAGCTGCACTTTATCTTTGCCCCCCTGTTGAATGCCCAATTGCCAGACAACCATTACACCAGGTCCCAAAAGCCTTTCAAAATTTCACCAAATCTCGCAACACTTTCTGTCAACCGGAGAAATGGATGTCTAGGGAAAACATGCTAGTAACAAAATAAGGTAATCGATGCAGACTGCACTCGCTGTCAGTTCTTATATTCAGTGACTAATGAGTCTCTCTCTCAACACGGCCGGCTAATAGCATTAAAGCATCATCGCTTCCTCTCGTCAACCCGACTTCCTGCTAACAGCCACTGTCGGGCTCTGACGTGTACTAGCACGCAGGCCCGTGGAGTGATACAAGAGAAAGAAGAAACTGACTTCTGAGAAATAGATGATAAGAGGGAATGTGAATGAACGAGGGAAGATGAAAGAAAAAAAGTCTGAGGGGAAAAGGAGGAGTATTCCAGGAGGCAAAAGAGAAGAGAGTGATGTAAGGATGAGAGAGAAGCAAGCAAGAGGACCCCTGAGAAAAAGAGAGATCCTGAGGGCATTATGGGACGCTGTCAGGGGACAAACATCAGCCCTTGTCACCCACCCAATTAAGTAGCAGGGTTCACACAACAAGCTATTTTTATTTGTTAGTTTGCCTGGCGATCTGCAATAACACTGACATCTGGCTACTGGATGCGCATAGCATGCTGAATAACGCATCTGCAGGGATCACGCCATCAGCGTCCGCCGTCTTCAACATTTACACAGCTTGATGTGTGTGTATAGGTGTGTTTAGCGAACAGAGGCACCGTGGTTTGCTCTGAAAGGTGAGACGCTGTCACTGCAGAGGGACTCCATCCAGCAGGGTTTCCTCACACACCTGTCCGAATGTCACAGCATTTCATAACAAAACTCTGCCCGACCTCAGTAGCTGTCTCATCATCCCCACGGGTCTCCAGGGATGAGCGAATAAGCCTCATCTATAGTTCATGATGTGTACTGTGACTTTCATACACGTTTGAGGTTATCAGAGACTATCAGGAAATCACTAGCTGGGTTTCCTTTCACATACACTACTGTTCAAAAATGTGGGGTCCTTTTTTAATAAGAGAGAGAGAAATATATGCTTTCATTCAACAAGGATTCTTAAATTGAGCAAAAGTGACAATAAAAACCTGATCTCATGACGAAAATGTGGGAACTTTTCACAAGATGCGAAATACGTACCATCAATATCAAATGAAATCACTGTTAATAAAATTTATACTACGGAGGTGGCACAGAAGACTTGGATGTAGGTGTATTTTCATGTTTAATGAGGCTCAGAGGTGGCATGACAGCAATCAAATTCATAAATTCATGTTGAGATTAATGTTTTAAATATCAAATTTTAAATACAGAAATATTAAATGATTTAAATAACTAAAAACATACTTTAAAATTAAACTAAAACTGCCAGTAGGTAGCGGCAAGTCACCGATTTAATTACTGAATCATTCATTCATTTGATTCATTCGAAGGGCTGATTCATTCAGGAATAAAGCAAGTGACTGTCTTTATGAATGGTAAATTGAATCATTGACTCACTACATTCGTTTAAAAACGCACGTTCATTCATAAACAAACACTGCTGTGTTTGAATAGAGATGCGCAGCGGCTCAGTTGTGACTTGTTTCAAACTATTTTTGAGGACAAAATAGAACGAAATCAGGCAATAGTGTTATAGTAAGACAATGTAAGTCACTTAATATTAACTTCGTGTTTATTTAACTGTTGTATTAAATCAATATCTCCCTCAAATTCCCTAAGCTGTCACTCATCTTAGTCCATCGCGATCTCACAAAGTTTCATTATAATTAACGAAGCTCTCTACACTGCACACTTGTTTACACTCTCTCTACACTTTGTTTATGAAAGGATTCGTGAGATATGTCTGTGATACATTACTCAACATTGCAAAAACACGTAGAAACCTTTGAAGCTCCCCTCAGTGCAAACACAAAAATGCTGATCAGGTCAGTCGCACTGGTGCTCCTAAATATTTTTTCATAGTCCCAAATGCGACTGAAATGCACTGGTTGCACTGTAGGGCCCCAAATAAGTTTATATCACTGAGGTTTCCAACAGAAATGAACACTAGAGGTGGTAAAACAGCAAGCATTTGTATTCGTTTTCGTACACAGCTTGCTCTGTAGCTCAGCCGGAATTCTTTGGTACGAACACTGTGAAAAACATGACTCATGATGAAAGAGCTACAAGATGAGAGATCCAAAAACAGCTAGAACGCTTTTGTTAATAATATCGGGTAGGATATTAATACATTGTATGGGTCAAAATTATAAATTTTTTCTTTTATGCCAAAAATCATTAAAGATCATGTTCCATGAAGATATTTTGTAAATTTCCTACTGTAAATATATCAAAACTTAATTTTTGCTTAGTAATATGCATTGCTAACAACTTCATTTGGACAATTGTAAAGGCAATTTTCTCAATATTTAGATTTTTTGTACCGTCAGACTACAGATTTTCAAACAGTTGTATATCGGCCAAACATTGTCCTATCCTAACAAACCATACTTCAATGGAAAGATTATTTATTAAACTTTAAGATAATGTATACATCTCAATTAAAAAAAATTTACCCTTATGCCTGGTTTTGTAGTCCAGGAAATACTGAAAAAGTAACATGGTTTCCACAGAAACATTGATACTAAAAAATGTTTCTTGAGCACCAAATCAGCATATTGGAATGATTTCTGAAAGATGATCACTGAAGACTGGAAAAATCTGCTGAAAATGCTGAAAATTTAGTTTTGTCATCACAGGAATACATTTAAATTTTAAAATATATTAACATAGAAAACATTTGTTTTGATTTGTAGCAATATTTCACATAGTTTACTGTTTTTACTGTATTTTTGTAAATCCAGCTATGGTGAACATAAGAGACAGTTTAAAAAATGAATGAATTAATTAAAATGTTAAAATTCATGTATTTCTATATACAATCTGCATTAAAAGTACAAAAGTTACAAAATTGCATAAAAAAAAAAGAAGGAAACACCAAAATTTGGAGAAAAAAAGTGCATCAAATAACATCTACACTCATGTGAGGTGGATAAATTGTTTGTAGAGTGAGGAAACATGCACAAATAAACGCATTTACCAAACAAATTCTTAGATATGCATCAAGAAAAGTCATGTGACCACCAGTTTCCCCTTATGTGACGATTTTGTTCTCCTAAGCACTTGGGATTGCAGATTTATTCTGTGTAGAATTCATAATATACGGATTTTTTGACGCAAATTAAATACGCATCTCAGAACAGCTCTAACCTAAATCGCTTAGTGCTGGAAACGTCACAATGTGTCTGTTAGAAGACGGTGTAAATATGATGCCCTGCATGTGAGTCTCATTTCAGTGAAAATGTTTTATTGGATACTGAGCAGGCAATAAACTGTAACTCCTAATAAAGGCCATTTTCATGATGGCTATCTGTGCTTGTAAGAGGGATTCTAATGACCAATAAAAAAGGAAAAAGACAGTCAATTGCTGATCCCGCTTTCTCTAAAATGACTTTTTCACAGCCAGGCCATTCAACCTTAAAACTGAACAGAATATGATTTATAGCTCTTTACTGATTTTTATATCAGTGTACTTGTTTGTTTCGCTACAGAGAGGAGTTGAATCACGAAGGTCATATGACTCTAATGACGCTAGCTAATGCAAACAGTAGTCTTGTTACTACATCCCTGTGTGTAAACAGACAATCCCTCTATTAAAGAGCCATGTGACTCGAGAGAGAACGTGATGAAATATACCTCAAATTATAACCCGTTCAAAGAGACTGAAAAGCCTGACCCAAACGGACAGGCTCTAAGATATTGTTTGCGTTTCTTTATGAGACAGAGCCGCTTTCAAATATTTGACTGAGTCACTTCTCAGTGTTTAGGATTAAATGACAGTTGATTTCTCCTACGGCTCCCCCAAACCACCAGATTTCAGAATAAGTGCAGCACTACAATATTGAGTCTGGAGGTTTATTTTACATGCACACACACTGTTACATAAGAGCAAACAGACACAGTGAGGTGAGCCGAGGACAGCTGAAAACAGAGGAGACTACAGAAATAATTATTCCCTGGCTGTATGTCTCGGAGCACAGTGTTATTTAACCTACTCTGACCTCTTTACATCACTATGGATGGATTCTGATGTACTGATGGAAATAAAAAGGTCTTATCACAACTATCTATGCGATTTTAAAGGCCTTGCCTCAAAGTATAAATTACAGGGGTTTTATCATTAACACTAAATATTCCCCACCTGCAATATTAGCTCAGCATCTACACTCCTGGGTTAATGTATTTCCTTTTGAAGCAGGAAGATTTATCTGCTAAAAGTCAATTAGTACATTTTTTAAAAAACAGAGCTGCACTAAAAATCTGTAGTGAAAAATGAGATGGTCAGAGATGCTAATGCAAGTGCTTCAGACAGAGCTGTGTGTCCCAACTCCATACAGTTGAAGTCAAAAATGTACATACACCTTGCAGAATCTGCAAAATGTTTATTATTTTACCAAAATAAGAAGAATCACACAAAATGCATGTTATTTTTTATTTAGTACTGACCTGAATAAGATATTTCACATAAAAGACGTTTACATATAGTCCACTAGAGAAAATAATAGTTGAATTTATAAAAATTACCATGTTCAAAAGTTTGCATATACGTGATTCTTAATAGTGCAACTATTACAGAAGGTTCAAACGCTCACTGATGCTTCAGAAGGAAACATGATGCATTAAGAGCCGGTGGGTAAAAACTTTTGAACAGAAAATGTGTACATTTTTCTTATTTTGCCTAAATATCTTTTTTTTTTCATTTAGTACTGCCGTTCAGAAGCTACATGTAATACAAAATAAGTTACATTTACACTGTTCTTCAAATTCAAAAGTTTTCACCCCCCGGTTCTTAATGCATCGTGTTTCCTTCTGAAGCATCAGTGAGCATTTGAACCTTCTGTAATAGTTGCATATGAGTCCCTCGATTGTCTTCAGTGTGAAAAGATGGATCTCAAAATCATAGAGATCATTATTGGAGAGGGTTTAAATACACAAAAATGCTGAAAAACCAAAGAATTTGTGGGACCATGCATTTTGTATGACCCCTCTTATATTGTTAAAATAATTAACATTTTGCAGATTCTGCAAGGTGTTTGTAAACTTTTAACCTCAAACTTTTGATCTTCTGGGTTTAAACTTCACATTACAGCATTTACAGGCTCAGCCAATTATCTAAAACGTAATACAAAAGCTATTCTTCAAACATAAAAAAGCCAAAGCTGCATCAAAAGAGTGATTTATCCTGATTCAGATGTTCTGAAATATCCTAGAGACCTGCATAAATTCTGAAACACAGAAAAAAAACATTTTTTCCCCATTATCATTTCTTTAAGGAAAGTGCCTCTGTAGCAGGTTTTGTTAGAGTAAACAAAACCCATGCTTGGCTATTCCCTCAAGAGAAAAGACTCCCTGTGCTCTAGCGATTGTAAAGTTAGCTGTGAAAATAACAATGGGACACCTGCTTGAGATGCTAGTAGCAGTACAGATGATACAGAGAGAGCGAGAGAAAGCAAGAGCTCTGCTAATTGGTTGGTATTTAATCTAAACCCCTCCCTCCAACCCCAACACCCAGCTCTCACTCATAACACACTGACACTTGTCATACTAAAGCCCCCTGCTGTGTCTCAGTGATGTGCCTCAACAGGAGGCAGCAACAGCACGTCTATAAGCCTCTACAGCCATTCTCAGGCGAAACCTCAAAGGTTTTACACAGGCAAACCCTTCCAAACAAAACACTGCGTTTCAGCTGCTGAATCACTGGGGTGAAGACGTGTTTATTGATATTTAATTTCACAAAAGACTGAATGCATATAAACTGAAGCTGCTGTTTCTACTCAAAAGCGCTTAAAGGGATAGTTCACCCAAAACTGAAAAATATCCCATGATTTACTCACCCTGAAGCCATGTATATGAATGCAATCGGAGTTATATTTTAAAATGTCCTGGCTCTTCCAAGCTTTATAATGGCAGTGAATGGCTGTTGAGATTTTGAAGTAAAATAAAGTACATCCATCCATTATAAAAAGCACTCCACATGGCTCTGGATGGTTAATAAAGGCCTTCTGAAGTGAATCGATGCATTTGTGTAAGAAAAATATCCATATTTAAAACTTTATAAACCATAATCTCTAGCTTCCGCTAACTGTTGTATGCACGTTCACGAGAGAGTGGCGTTCCAGCAGATGACGCAGGACGTAGGCGTAAGCTCTGGTGAGAATATGCTAGTCTATTGAGAACCAAGTTTAGTTTACATCAAAGGAAAATCAGTCTTTTCTTGGCTTACATCGAAATCCTCCGGCATTTTTCTTTACAAATCCTTGTTTTTGTACTTCACTCGTGACTAGTGTTTTGTTTTGCTCTCTCCTCTGTGCTTCCATGTTTGTCACTTCCATGTTCATCAATTCACTTCAGAAGGCCTTTATTAACCCCCAGGAGCCATGTGGAGTATACTTTTTGATGGATGGATGCACTTTATTGGACTTTAAAATCTCAACAACCTGTCGGCGCCAATAGCCTCATGGCTGATATATAGCGTTGTTGCGCTACGGGCGTCCCGAGTTCGAATCCCAGCACAAGTCAACAGCCATTCACTGCCATTATAAAGCTTGGAAGAGCCAGGAATTTTTTAATATAACTCCGATTGCATTTGTCTGAAAGAAGTAAGTCATATACACCTAGGATGGCTGAGGGTTAGCAAATCATGGGGTCATTTTCATTTTTGGGTGAACTATCCCTTTAAAGAGAAATCAAGGACTGGCATTGGAATAAACTACTAAAAATCGCTATTGTGACAAAGCAAATCCTTAGTTTGAACATCATCAAACATAATTAGTAGCAAAGTGATTTAATATGCTTCACTTCAATGCAAAATTCATGATTGTTCGATCCCACACCTCTTGACCTGGTCTGTGTGCTAAAAGAGGCACAGAACTCATTCTATGCCATCAACACAATCATAAAGTGATCCAGTACATAAAGCAGAGAAAATCTACTCAGACATCAATGACAAAAAAAAGCTCTCTGTTTTTTAACCCTGACAACTTGTCAAGCAAGTCTTCATCAATTAAAGACACTGGCACATTTATGTCAGCACCAAGGAAGGATTGCGACACCCTGAATGTCTAAAATACTGTCTCCCTTCAAGCAAATTACTTTAGTCACCCACAGGAACACACTACTATTGACAAGTAAAGGTCCTTTGTGGCAACCACAGAAACCCAATCTACTCCCAGAGAATCGAGAGAGGGGAAATCAGGATATTGCTTTAAGAGGTGCAACTACTGCAAAAATCTATTTCTTCAACAGGAAGGTGGAATAGACACAGTGTAGGCTGTTACTCAATGCAGTGAATGGGATCAATATATATAAAACATCTTTACCACATACTGTTGGAACTACATAATGAAGAAAGATTTCAGACTTCAGTAATAGGAATATTAACATCTTTTGAGGAAACATAACTCAATTACTCTCCAGACTGCAGCCATCAAACAGGACAAAGCAAAAGAGAAAGCTCTGGACAGATGGTGTTTAAAACTTGAGTTTGTTTCTTGACGTTGTGCTAGAAGCAGCAGGATATTCCATACCACCTACACAGCCCTCAACAGATGGAGGAGTGAAACATAAAGTAAGCACATATATTTCATGAAAAGCAGACAATTTTAAATCAAACGTCTTAAAGTACCGCTAGCTTCATATGGACTCTCAAGCATTCCATCCTTAAATCCAGCGTGAAAATCAGTTTCATTTTTCGCATTGTGGTTTGGCCTTTAATGTTGTTCTTAAATGATTCTTACACTGCTGCCAAGTATATTTACATAATATCATTTTTAATATGGCTTAATAAATGCTTAGCTGACAACAACAAACCTGTACTCGCATTCGTCCCCAAAAATTGGGTAAGCATCCATTAATGTGCCAACTGTATAACCGAGCCAATAACTGTAAAATGAAACAAATCCTTTTGTAAAAAGATTTGCATTTGTCGTTAATGTTCTGGAATTTTTCAACTGAGTTTGAGACTCCTTTTCTAAATCATGTTATTTCAGATGGTTAGATGATAAAAATAATTAAAACTCATCTTGTGCTTTTAAATTTAAGAATTAATACAAAAGAAAGATATATATTAAATTACTCAAACTTGAAAAAATTCTCATTTCAAGATATTTGAATAAATAAAAATCTAAAATATGAGGTTACATTATATTATATATTATTATGATGTAATATAAATTAAAATCTAAATTATTACTGAGATCAAAGCATCATTACTCCAGTATTCAGTGTCGCATTATCCTTCAGAAATCTTTCTAATATGCCCATTTATTTTATTATTATTATTTTTTTTATTCGTGATCTTATTTTTCAGGATTCTTTGATGAATAAAAAGATGAAAAAAAAAAGAAAATCAACAGCATTGAAATCTTTTCTAACAATATATACTACCATTCAAAAATTTGAGGTCAGTAAATTTTTATTCTTTCTTTTTTTCTTTTTTTTTTTTTGAAAGAAATTAATACTTTTTTCCAAAAAAGGATGTGTTAAACTGATTAAAAAAAAGATATCAAATACTATAAATAGACTATAAAACACTATGAATAAAAAGTTTAAAAGAACAGCATTTATTTAAAATAGAAATCTTTTCTAACAATATACACTACCGTTCAAAAGTTTGGGGCCAGTAAATTTTGATTCTTTCTTTTTTTGAAAGAAATCAATACTTTTTTCCAGAAAGGATGTGTTAAGTTGATTTAAAAAAAAAGGTGATATCAAAGACTTTTTTAGAAAAGATTTATATTTCGAATAAATGCTGTTCTTTTTAACTTTTTTTTAATCAAAAAATTCTGAAAAAAGTATCACAGGTTACAAAAAAAAAAAAAAAAATGGCAGCACAACTGTTGATAATTCTAATAATAAATCAGCATATTAAAATGATTTCTGAATGATCATATAACACTTAGACTGGAGTTATGGCTGATGATAATTTATCTTTACATCACAGGAATAAATTATATTTTTACAAATTATATTTGTAATAACATTTTGCAGTATTACTGTTTTTTTTTCTGTATTTCTGATCAAATAAATGCAGCCATTATGAGCACAAGAGACTTCTTTAAAAAACATTTTGATCAGCAGAGTATATATTGTTTTTATTATTTATTTTTTTAATTAAACTTTTTTTTTTATTATGTATAAGAATAAGCGAAAGGAAACAGCTTGGAAAAGCAGAGCTCTAAATATTCAAGAGAGGACAATGATATCAGTGTTATGGGAAACAGATTTAGAAGAATATAAAAGGAGTGTCTGCTTTCTTGTAATGCATTACTGGTTGCATCTCATGCATCATATATCTCAGTCTAAATTTGTATCGATAAAAATTCTCAGCTATCAAGCCTCACACTACATAACGTCATAACAAAAGCTCATCACAGCCTTGCTACATCTAAACACAATACCTTTCCTCAACACAATATCCAAAGCCCTCCTCAGGACCCTTTTTCTATGGGGGCCCAGAGAAACACAAGGCTGCGAACATAATCGTTCTCCAGGGAACCCGGCCAGCTCATTAAGAGCGATTGATCTGAGCAGGGAACCCCAGCGGCCATTCGGTTCATCGCAGCATCAACAGCAGCATGATCCCTGGCCATCACCACACCCCTCTCCCGCTAAAACCGGTTGGAACGAGGAGAGAGGGAGAGGAGGAGTGCGCCGCTCCTGCACATAGCCATAAAGAAGAGTGGTGTAGCAAAGCCATTCCCTTACTGTTTGGTTCAATACAGTATTGATCGAGATGTGAACCCGGAGAGTCAGATATATTCTCTTATTAGCAAGTCCAAAGATCTTATTGGAGGCACATTAGAGCTATGCGACTGGATAAAGGAGGGGAATAAAACCTATTTCATTATTACATAACTTTTATTATTTTTATAAAATAAAACGTAGAGACAAAACTGCTGTGTCAAACAATACTGAATACTGTAATAAAACGTAAACACAAACATAAAATGAAAAGACTTAAATTATAATTACAGTTTGCAGTTTGTTAAACCAATACCGAATCCTAACCAGAAGTGACACGACAAGCAAAAAATATATATCTTTTAAGATCCACAACGAATGCTACCTTCGTCAAGCCCCGCCCACACTCAAAGATCACTGGCTCAAAATCACACTTCTCATGTATATTAATCATATATAGGAAAACAAACATAGGGGTCATTCTATAATTGTGGGTACATCTCATGTCCGTCAAGTATATTTTTAATATATTTTCATCAATATAAAGCCCCAATGCTTCCCTCACCATTATATTTTTCCCAGTCACTATATGTTGAAAAAGCCCTATGTTTTGTTCAAAAATGATGTTCATATCACACACAACCCTGGTATTCAGCTGTCCGATTTTGTAAAGTTGCTCATTCTACTCTGCATTTTAGCATGAAAATTACCTCAGATATAAATGAATTTCATAGTTTTGTTTTCAGTTAGATTAGGTTAACAAGACATTTGGGTGTCTGCTTCCAAAAGAATAAGTATTTATTGTGATATAACTTGTTTTACTACACTGTAAAAAACACTTTATTGAGTCAACTTAAAATAATTTGTTACCTGGCTGCCTTAAAATTTTAAGTTTAGTCAACTCAAAAAAAGTTTATTCAAATATTAAATTATACTAAGTGACAACTTAGATATTTGAGTTGATGCAACTTAAAATTTTAA